>VMDO01001129.1:0-175700 GCA_007922755.1 Pedetes capensis | reverse complement strand
GAGCAAAGAATTCTTAAGAAATTTAAAAACAAACCGGCAAGGTGGCGGCAGGAGAATTGCAAGTTCAAGACCAGAGGCAGCCTGTATAACTTAGTGAGACCCTATCTCAAGATAAAATTTTTAAAAATGGGTGCAGCTCAGTGGCAGAGCTCTCACAAATTATACACAAGGCCCTGGGTTCCACACTTGTGCTCCCAGTACCACAAAAAGAAGGAAAGAAGGAAAGAAGGAAAGAAGGAAAGAAGGAAAGAAAGAAAGAAAGATTTGATAACAAATATCAAAGTAACTCTAAATCAAACAAAGAAGAAATAATAAAGATGAAAGAAGAAACTGATGGAACCGAAAACAAAAAAAAAAGGATAATGAAAAACATCAATGATTTATTTAAATGATCAGTCAAATTGATAAATCTCTAATGAAACTGTTCAAGAAAATAAAAAGAGGAGATGACAGGATTATTCACATCAACAATAAAAAGGGGATGTGACACTCATTCTCATCTCATTAAAAGGATAAGGAAATGTGACAAACTTTATGTCCATAAATTCAACTACCAAGATCAAATGGCAAAACTTCTCACAAGATACAAACTACCAAAGTTCATCCAAAAATGGCCCTAAATCAATTTTTTAAAAATTGAATTTGTAGCTAGAAACCTCAACTCCAGGCCCAGGTGGTTTCACATACAAATTCTACCACACATATAAGGAAGAAATAATGTTAATTCTGTGCAAATTCTTCTAGAAAATAATAGAAGAAGAAAGAACAATTCCCAACTCATTGTTGAGGCCAGTATTACTCTGATATCGAAAATAAACAAAGATATTATGAGAAAAAGAACTACAGACCAATAACCCTCATAAGTATAGATAAAAATAATCTCTAAAAATGTTAGCCTATTGAATACAGTAACATATGAAAATAATAATACATCATCACCAAATGAAATTTTTTCAGAGATGTAAGTTTTGTTCAAAATTTGAAAGTCAATCTGTATACTCCAAGGTATTATAAAGTAAAAATGAAAAGCTATGTAATTGTTTTGATGAATGCAGAAAAGTGTTTGGCAAAATTAACCATACACTAATGATAACAAATCTTACAAAACTAGGAATAAGAAGGAATTTTCTCACCCTGAATAAAGGCATCTAAAAAAAAAAAAAAAAAAACACCAAACTTCCGGATAATGTTATGCTTTAAAATTCAAAAAAGTAATAAATTGGACTCTTCAGTAAAGTTAAAACTTTTTTCTTCCAAATTTATTAATTTTCACATGAAAATAAAATCTGGTATATAAATAAAATATGAAAATAATAAGATCATATTCCTCCAGGATGGGAGAAAATTATAACTCTGTGAAGGTGGATTGAAAGATGGAAGGATGGCAGTGTAAGCCTGAATGTATTTGCAAAATACATATATGATGAACAACTGATGTCTGGACTATGTAAAGAGCACTCAAATTCAGTAACAGGAAAACACACAAGCAAAAGAGTTGAAAAGCTAATTTACCAAAAAAGATATACAAATGGTAAACAGGTACATAAAAAGATGTATGGCTTCACTGGTAATTAGGGAAACACAAATTAAAATCATGATGTGATACCACTATAAACCCTTTAGAATGGCTAAAACAACAAACAAGCCAACAAAATTTTTAAAACACTGAAAATTCAAACTGGGTGTGGTGGCACACGCCTATAATCCCAGAGGCTGGGGAGGCTAAGGCAGGAGGATCACAAGTTCAAGACCAGAGGCAGTCTGTGTAACTTAGTGAGACCCTGTCTCAAAAAATAAAAAAACAAAATGGGCTGAGGGTACAGCTCAGCGGTCCAGCACTTGCAGAGCATGCAATTGCGAGGTCCTGGGTTCAACCCCCAGAACCACAAAAAAAAAAAAAAAAAAAAAGACTGAAAATTCCAAGTGTTGCTGGTAAGGACATAGTTAAACGGAACACCACCCTCAATACATTGGACGCAACTGACTCCTACAGAATACTTCATTCAACAACAGCAGACTGCACATTTTCCTGAAGCTTCTGTGGAATACTTACCAAGGTTGATCACCTTCTGAGCCACAAAACACATCTTAACAAATGTAAAAGAATGGAAATCATACAAAGTATACTCTCAGACCAAAATGGAGTTAAAAGTCAGTAGCAGAAAGATAGTTAGAAAATCCCAAAGTATTTGGAAACTAAACAACACACTTTTAAATAGTACATGGATTAAAGAAGTCTTAAGACAAATTAAGAAGAAATGTGCTAAAAAGTGAACAGTGAAAATTTCTGCATTGTAGAATAACACGTATCAAAATTTCCCACATTTTCTACAATTTTCTGTGAAAAAAAGTTTCAGATTTTTAAGTGCTATTTAAAGAGTTGAAGGGATGTAATGAACAATTGTACAAGGGAGGAAAATGATGGATAAAGAATCTATGTTGAAGATAGCTAAGGTATATATCTTGATCAACTTATACTTTAAACTGACATTAAAATAAATAGAAAGTATAGAAGAATCATGATGTAGCCTGGCACAGTGGTACAAGTTTATAATCCCAGCTTCTCACGAGGCAGAGTCATGAGGACCACAAGTTCAAGGCCCAAATCAGCCTGCATAATTTAGAGAAACTCTGTCTCAAGATAAAAGATGAGCTGGGGGTGCCGCTGAGTGGTAGAGTGCTTGCAAAAGTATGAGCAATGCCCTAGGTTCAGCCCCCACCCCACCAGCACAGAAAAAAGAAAGAAGAAAGAAAGAAAGAAAGAAAGAAAGAAAGAAAGAAAGAAAGAAGAAAATAAAGAAAAAGAAGAAAGAAAAGAAAAATGAGCATGTTTAAAACCAATGAAAATGGTTTGAAGTCTATTTGCCATTGAAACATTAAGTATATTTAATATATGCAGTAAACTAAAGCCTGCCTGAAGCTTGCTGGGGTTGGATCTATTTTTCCATCATGTAGGATGGCTCAAGTGTTCAGAACAGAAAGGGTCACACAGGAAGAATGCAAAAGATGAACAAAAAAAACCAATGGTAGAATCCACTATCAACATTGAAGTGACAGATTTTAAAAAGCAAGCAACTGAAGGAATGGCAGAAGAAGCAACTGAAGTAGAAATGGGACAAAAAGAAGTCACAGAAGTTAAGGAAGGAGAGAATTTAAAAAGGGGGGGGTAGGGAATAGAGTCAGAGTGCCAAGAAATCAGGTTGGATGGGCACTGAGAAGACACCAGCTTTTTCTCAGTGACTCCAGGGTTAAGCTTTCTGCCTTGCTCACCACCTGTCCCACCACTACAGGTTATCCTTTGGAAATCCTGAAGCCAAACTGCTGTAAGATGAACTATGACTGATGGATGAGAAAGTGGAATCCAAAAATGTCTGATTCTTTTAAGAGATGTAAAGAAGGGGAGGTACAAAGTCTCTGTTTATGAGGAAGGTAGAGTGAAGGGAAGGTTTTATTAGTACTGAGGATATTTGACCATTTACATCAAAAACAAGAAGGAAACCAAGAGGAAGAGATTGAAGTTTGAGAGAGGACAGCTATCTAATGGAGGAAGGTGGAAATTAGACATAGATGCTGGGTCTGGCAACAGTATAATGACAGCACATCCCTCCAGCATGGGAAGGAGTGAAAGCTGGGTGAAGGTGAATTGGAAGATGGAAGGATGGCAGTGCAAGCCTGAAACCTTCCCTTTCCTTGGTGTAATAGGCAGTAAGGTTAGGAGGAGGGGTGACATAGAGGGTTGGATAGACTGGCAATGACCACAACAGAAGCTGAAAGAAAGAACAAAGAAGTTGACCACAGATAAAGAAAGCTGAATTACACTGATACGACTCTAGGTCCAAGAAGAATTACTTTTGAGATTAAATTCTTCTCTTTAAATTCCTACTCAAGGAGAGAGAAGGAACTCACTGGGAAATTGTTTGGTCTCTTCTAGATTTGAGGAAACCTGCTAATATTATAGGGCCTATTTTGTACCTAAATTTCTGTTGAGGTAATCCTTTATTGAGCCCTAATCATGTGGCAGGAAGTATTCTAGATACAAGATGTATTAGTGCTGCAGCAAGAAAGTCTCAGCCAAAAGTTACCCAAGGAGGCTGCCAGACATCTTCTATATATACACTTGATCTATTTTAAGGTGAGTCATGAAATTCTCAATAATAAAGGGTACTTATATTTCTAAAATACATATACTTGTTTCTATACTTCCCTTCATACATTCCTGATATTCTTTTATGAAGAGACTAACTCAAATTTAAAGGTGTGTCAATTATTAAAAAGTTAAGTAAGATTGATTTTTTAGAGAAACACCCATGGCCACCCACTAAAATGTTAATCTACCGGGAGGAGATACAGGGTATTGGAACATATGGGTGTGGAAAAGAGAAAGGAACCCTCAGACAGGCAGGGAAGTGTTGCACCAAACAGAAAGGGCAGTTTCAAGTGGCTCCTGGTGAAGGTTTAATTGCTATCATATCTCTACCTCAGTGTGTAGCAAATTGTAGTTCCTTGATAAGTTGGATAATTCTGACTCAATTTTTCTCTAATCTCATGTGATTAAATGAGATGTATAATGACCCTAAAGTTGATTCTGAGAATGCCACAAATGTTATAGGATGGTCTCCTCCCAATTACTCCTCCCCTCCCCCTTTCACACCACCAGCTCTGCTGCCTCCCTAGGGTAGGAGGGATATAGCCTTTCCTCCCTGCGTGTCTGTGTCAGTCTGTCCCCTAGGTCTCTGGTGAAGGTCTGCAATCACTCTAGCTTGGTGACGTTACCATCCTCTGAACATTTGTCCCTTGCTCAGGTAGAGAAGCTGCAGGGCATAAAGGAAGGTGCATGGGCTCCACATGAAGTATGAGGACTAGTCATTTCATTCTTACCTACCACCCGACCTTGGACAAGTTACAAAGCCCCTCAGAACCCACCTTTTTCTTACCTTCACTGGGTATCCATGCTGTGTGTGTGAGTGTCATGCTTGTCTGGGCCCATTATATCATTTATAGAGCCCAGTGCAAAATGGAAATAAGGGACCCATTGTGCAAAGAGTAGGAAAAACAAAAAGCTTTTTCCTTTCATCCATAGCTTCTCTTTCTCTCAACCTGTAATGATATTTTTAATCTGTTATTTAATATCACACTCCCTTGAACATGGATATATTTGAAAGGTTAAGTGTCAGCCCTCAGAGGCATCTGGGGCCTAACTCAAAACATACATGCAGGTCTATGTGTCCAGCCTTGACCCTTCCTGTATCAAAGTGTGGGCCCTGGAGAACTACAAAAGTCACATATCCAGAAAGCCAGCAATGCCTTTTATGTAGATCTCAGGATCTCGTAGTGTGAGCACTGCTTATTTTACATCTTTAAATTAATGAATTGCTACTAAGTGATTGGTTTTCAGTATGAAGAAATGAATATGGGATTGTAGGCCCATGACCCATTGCTGAACAGCAAGCGAAAGAACTTTCCTGGCCAGGATGAGGGGAGTTGTTTTTATTCAAATCCAATAGGAACTACGAAAGTAAAGTATACTCCAGAATAAATCCAAAGGGATACATTCTATTAAGTACTTCCAGGAATTAGAGACTGGGTGTGTGAGTAGCAAGAGAGCATTATTGAATAACTACAGATGCTCAGAATACCCTGGGGCACCTCTGCATGCCCAGTGTCTTTGTCGGAGGATGTCTTCTTCCACAAGTGAAAAGAGTCCACATGGGAGTATGTGTTCTAAGTGAGATGTAGAGAAGGAAGCCAGGTCTGATCAGTCACCTGCAGAAAACTTAGTGATTCACAAAACTGTGCTTCATTGTTCAGTGGGCTAAGGGTAAGTCCTTTACTTTGGCCTCTTCTGCCAGGGAGGCTCTGGGAGACAGGGTGGTGTGGGGCCACTGGCTCCTCAGGAGACCCTGGCTCTGGGCGTGGCTCTGCCAACTCTAGAATTCTGGTTCTAATCAGATCAGATTCTCATCTTTCAATGAGCAGTTCAGTTGTTTCAAGGCCAGAAACTAAGATTGAATGAACACACTTCAGTCACAAGTGCTTTTACAGCTGTCACTAAGCTGCAACGTTTTCTAGATGTCCCTTTCAAAACAGAAGTGCTTAACCAGGTTTGACTTTCTTCATGGTAATGAAGAATGACGTTATTGATCAACATTCTCTTTATCTCTACTTCCATATATTTTAAAGAGATGATGAAATTACTCAGGAAAGTTATTTTTGGCAAGGTTTCTTCCCCAGATCCTGTTTACAACACTCAAACACTCAAGGTAATAACTAATCCAAGGCATAATATGTTATTGCTTGCCTCTGAGGGGCTCCAGAAGTTTTGGCAAATGCAACTAGACAGACATACAAGCAGCAACCGAAAGGCAGAGTTACATGTATTTTGGAAGGCAGTGGTCCCAGAGGAATCAACAAAAATAAAAAGCTCAGTGATGCCTTAAAAAATAGTTCCCTTGACTTTGCTGCAATTTGAAAAAATTTTCTCTTCTATACAAAAACAACTATGTAATAAGTTTGGATTTTCTGGAATTAGAAGCTTTCTAGCAATAATTATTAAATGGCACTTTGCATGCTCCTATTGCTGTTAAGTTGTGCTATTTCTGGCCACAAGTACATATGGAAGATTTGATGTGAGTATACCATCCGGTCAATACCAGGGCTGTAGTCACAGAAGCTATTATTGCAGTCTCAGCCACAGGCAAAACATAGGAAGGGCAGAAGTTTGCTCAGAGATGAAATGTGTTGACTTCACAATGATCCAGCTAACTTGGGGCCATCTTAAGAACCAGCAAATTGGTGCACTGGTTTCTCAGAGAAACAACAGAGGCAAGGAGACTGAGACATGATCTCTGCAAAGGGACTTCCACAATTAAACAAATTACTGTTTGAAGGTTAATGGGGTAAAGCCAGCTAAGTCCTACATATCAGAAAATGGGGCAAGAATTCAAGGGAAGATGAGATTTCTAACGGCTGTGTAAGTGTTAAGAACTGATAGTTCTAATGGACTATACAGCAGAGGGAATCTTGAATAAAAATATCAGTGAATGGAAATGTGTCCTTAGGTAAACATTCCCTTCCACTCAGAGAATTAAAAAAGGGGGTGAGGAGTGGGGTAGGGAATGTAAAGAGCCTGAATTCTATGGAAAAGTTCTAGATTGCCCTCTAGATCCATGATGTGAGCACATTATACACAGAATGTGAGGCAAGATAGACAGGGAAAAATTTAGGGGACATGGGAAAAAAGGGCTTTTCCCCCTGGGACCTGGTCTATCAGCTGAGAATTACAGCACAATCAAAAGAAGAAAAGCTGCTGTGAGATCTGCCTGCATATAAAACAGTGCTTACCTAAGAATCTCACGAAACCAGATTATAGATTGTAATTAAAATAAAGGCCAAAGACTTAGGGATCATGGAAAAGGAGAGAAGCCCCTCACTCTGGAATCTGATTGCATCTCCCACTGACTGAAAAATACACAGCTTTAACCCAAGGAATCTGCTCACAGCCCCCACTGGTTGAGAGTCAACAGCATCTAACTAACAAGATCAATCAAGACTGCCTAAGTGGAGATAATTCTCATCTTCTTAGGGGCTATCAAACAAGAGTGCCAGAGACAACAAACAGACTGTGCTTACTTAGGCCCTCAATGTTTATGACCTTTGAGTTTAACATTACTAACATCCCTCTCCATCCCCAAGCTTAAACACGACACCCCATAAAAAAATCACCTTACAATTTAACTTACACAAGGAAATTCTTTAGGATAAGAGGAATAGGTAAAGTAACTCATGACGCCTTTTAGTGTAGTAAATTTTTGACTCTACTTAATTTTTAAGCCTTGTTTAATCCTTAAACCTAGTTTTTTTTAAGACAAAAAATCATTTATACATCCACTGTAAAGATACCTAGGCACTCCTCTATCTCTAGACACCTGCTCACCCTGAAGTGTGTACTATCTTTACCTAATAAACTTCAAATGGCTTTACGCTCTTACTGATTTGTCCTAAACTTCATTTTTGCTACTGAGCCAAGGACCTGGCTTTCACCTGAGTGGAGGTCCCAAAAAGAGGAACTCTTCCTGCCAGGTGCGGTGGTGCACATCTGTAATCCCAGCGGCTCGGGAGGCGGAGGCAGGAGGATCACAAGTTCGAGACCAGAAGCAGTCTGCGTAATTTAGCAAGACCCTGTCTCCAAAAGTAAAAATTAAAAAAAAAAGGGCTGAGGGTGCAGTTCAGTGGTCCGGCATTTGCAAAGCATGCAAGCACAAGGCCCTGAGTTCAACCCTCGGTACCACCAAAAAAAAAAAAAAAAAAAAAAAAAGGAACTCTTCCTGTTAAGGCAGTAGGAGATCTGGACTGCAACCCTCACTGTCAGTGACAGAATGCATCTCATACTGTTCCAGAAAAAGAGAGTTTTCACTCAGCTCAACATGGCAGGGTGTGGAGTAAAATGAAGCCTTGGGTGTGTGTGCCCTTGGAGATAAAATAATGATAGAGGCTTGTTTGGGGCCTGGCCCAGGTTTAACTTCTGAGGGCAGGGCAGACCCTATTTACCCATGGGCTGGTTGCCTCACGCTAGCCCTAGGGCACTGGGGCCACAGGATCACCTGAGACTCCCTCCATGTGTCACCACAGTCAATGTAGGGCAGCACCTCCCCAGCTCGCATCCCAAGCCAGAAACGGCTAAATATAATGTACTTTGTGTCCTCTAGCTTAAATATCTCCTTTATATCATTCAAAAATTTTAAAGGGACCTAGTAAGCATCATGTGGGTGTCAGCATATCCTAGGTCCTGTGGGGCTGAGGTTTGGCTCAGTTGGTAGAGTGCTGCTCTGCATTCTCTGAAACTCTGCGTTCAATCTCCTGCACCACAAAAAATGGGAGAAAGCCTGAAGCAATCCTGAAACAATCAGCTATTCAAATCCCAGTGAATAGCAGAGAAGCACTGACAACAGTGCCGGGCATGGCACAGTGTCAGGAGTGTTTTGCTCTGTTGTACATAGGGTCACTATGAGTCAGATCCAACTCAATGGCACCTAACAACAACACAACATGCAGTGACAAAAAATGTTGACATGTTCTGTCTTCCCAGGATAGGACATAAAACAAAGCTCTCAAGGCAAGAAGGAGCAAGAAATGTGTTAGGACTTTGGGCCTTAAATGAGACCTAGGCTAAGGTGAACCCTCACACACACACACCCATGCATTCACACAGAATACAAAGTACTGAGTTTTTCTGATTTTGGAGCTATTGAAATAAAAACATTATATGAAGAGGGAATTACTTCTCTCTTACCATCAGTAAACCTAAAGCCTAGTGGGGGAAAAAAAAAAGACTTGTTGAAAAACAGAACAGAATCTAGTCTTCCTGTCTCCTATTTCTAACCAGTATCTCCCCAAACAGATTTCCAAATCCAAGGTGCATCATCAGAAGCAGTATGATTCTTATTTCCCTAAGGAAGTTACCCTTAGGGACATTAACAGGTTAGGGAATATAAAGAAAAGAAAAAGAGCACAATTAAGTTCTGAGGTCATTTAAGGTTAGGAAACTCTGGACACAGCAATGTGGAACATATTTCTCCCCTACAGATTTCTTTAGCACACTGGATGTGTGAATGTGAATTGCTCATCTCCAAGAGGGAAACCCTGAACTCTATCTACCTGTCATCTAGCTATCATCCATCTATCATCTGTCTGTCATGGAGCCACAGCACTATAGAATCCATTATCAACTATGTCAAACTTGAGTTCTTGGTAAGGCATGACATGCAAACCATGTGGTGGGCATTGTGTTGGTGTATCACGATGACCCAAGACTGTGGCTAATGGCAGAGTCCATGCTGGCCACTTTGATCTCACAGTGATGTGATGGTTCCTAAAGCAGAGGAGATCTCTTCAAACAAGCCTGCCCCCTGCCCCACACTTACTGACCTTGTGCAGCTAAAGAATAAATTTGAAAGGTGTTAGTGGATTAATTGAAAGCATAAGTGATACCTGCTATAGCTGTCCTTATCCACCTGTACTAACATTTTGGAAGAGACATTGATAGAGAGCCAAGCTTTAGAACCGTGTAGCCGTAACCCTCCCCCTTTGTTTCAGATACTTGGAGGTTTAACCTAGGCCCTTGCATGGACTTTGCAAGTGCTCTAGCACTGAGCTGCATCCCTAGCCCATTTTTAACTTTTTTTTTTTTTCTTGAGACAGGGTCTCACTAAGTTATGCAGGCTGCCTCTCTACCTGCAATCTTCCCACCTAGACCTCAGGAGTTGCTGGGATTACAGGCATGCATCACCATACTTGGCCATGTAGTCCCTTCTGAAGGCTCCAGGCCACACGTGGGAAGATAACTGTGGGCACAAGAAGTTTTCCAAAGTGTAAATTTATAGAGCAGTGATTAATGAAACAAAGTTTTCCTCCTCAGCAAACTTGACTCACCAGCTTCAGTTTGGAGAAGAGAGCAAGGAAAAAAAATTTTTAATTCCCCTCCAAGTTCATTTTGAGCATTTACTTTTGCCCAAGTGACAGTTTCTCCTCCCTTTCTCCAATGAAATCTTTTCTTATTATATTAATAAGAATTCTGAAAATTAAATAGGCAGGAGGCAAATAAAAAGACAGTTTTCTTTTATACCCCCAAGAGAAAAGAAAGAAGCTTCCATGTAGATGAAAGGGAAGAAGTGACAAAAGTAGCAGTATTTGACCTGAGCCTTGAAGAAATGAATAAAATGAACAGCAACTTGCCAAGCAGAGAAAGGCAAGGGGGTAGCACTCCAGGATAGGAAAACAGCATGTGTGAAGGAAGGCACAGAGCAGTGAAACCATCTTGAATCTTCCAGGAATGTAGGAACTGGTGTAGCTGGAGTATAAGTGCATGGCACACAGGACAGATACAGTTGGGGAAGCTAAAAACTTTGCTATTAAGGACCTTGGATGCCATTTCAATGACTGTGAGCTTTATCTGGAGGGCTGCTAGCGAAAGTTTCTAAGCCTGGTAGTTGTTGTTGTTTTTAGGTGCCGTCGAGTCGATAT
Organism: Pedetes capensis; assembly: GCA_007922755.1. Taxonomy (NCBI): domain Eukaryota; kingdom Metazoa; phylum Chordata; class Mammalia; order Rodentia; family Pedetidae; genus Pedetes; species Pedetes capensis. The sequence continues at coordinate 164,681 of VMDO01001129.1, read as the reverse complement.
CCGACTCATAGCGACCCTCACAGGATTTTCAATGACTGTTTCGGGATTGCCTTGGGAGTGGATTGCCACGCCCTTCTCCCATTTTGGGGGTGCTGGGAATTGAACTTGGGACCTCAGAGACTGCAGAGCAGAGCTCTACCAACTGAGCTAAATCCCAGCCCAAGCATGGTAGAGTCGTGTTTATTTATATAATATGCTTTAGAAAGACAGCCTTGGGGAAAATAGAGTAAATGCACTAAATGATCAGAGACCTATGACTACAATAATCAATTGCTCAGCTGTGGTGAAAGACCAGTGAAGGTTGCTGTGGCCAAAGCCAGGGCTGAGAGGCATTTCTGAGAGGTAATAACAAGGTTGAGTCACTAACTGCATGGGGTTTAGTAACTAACTGGGTGTGGGGGTGGGAAGAAAGTGCTGACAAAAGTTCCAGGTTTTTAAACCAGAAACGCAGTACTGCCATTGAGAGATCTCAGGAATGCAGAAAGCAGACCGAAATGGATTTGGTGAGAGTAGCTCATAAAACATGTTTAGCCTAAGCAAAACATTACAATGGGATCAGGTAAAGGTAAGGAGAGGAAACTGTTTCCACATTCCTACAGGAACTGATATCTGGAAGGCCAGGCATACACGCAGACTTCATCTGCAGTCGTGTTTGGTTTTAGGGATTATTCTTTTCCTGAATCTGAGTAGTGTCAAAGTATAAAATACCCACACCCATGTTTTCAATTGGGCCCGGTATTATCTCAACTCACACTGAGCTTTTTGTCATACCTTCAATTTCAACAGGTGATAAGTCAGATCAACTCCATGTCAAAGTGCCTTGCTACCAGGCAGCTATTTTCAAAGCCTTCCTGGTATGGTACATTGATGCAGGTACTCCTGTATCTGAGAGATATAAGTCCTTGACACCACCTGAGCACACCTGTTTTGAGTAAAGCTGGTCAAGTATAAATACAACAGGGCTGCCTGTCTAAGGGCATGCCTGCCAGCTCCTCTTCTCCAAAGCATTCCTGAAGACATGAAGTTCACAGTAAGTTGAATTTTCCTTTTGAACTTCTTACCACATACAGTGGTTCCTCAGCCCTCAAACTACTCCATGCTTGAACATTTCTGTTCTTGACCAATGCTTTCAGGAGAATTTTGGTTCGGGGCTCAACTGCTTGCTTGGCACTAGACAGCCATGCTAAAACCTGTATGAGATGCCAAACTAACCCATGATGTTTCTGGGGCAAACAAAGGGGAAGGCATTACTTTGCACCTTGATTTCAGGCAGTAAAGACCTATCCTGATGCTGTGTTCGTGATCTCGTGTGGTTTTTTATATATATATACATACATGCAATATGGTCATCATGCACCCAAGAAACTTTCTACCACTAATGGTGACAGAAAGAGGAAAACAGTAAAGAACAACAATCAAATTTTAGAAAGAGCTTTTCATTAAGTATGTAAGTGGCATATGTGTATCTGAATTAGCCATTCAGTGTGGTGGAGAAACCAATAAATATGTTTACATTATTTCTCATATGAAAATAGTGCTCAGCACTCAAACTGATCAGCACTTGACCTGCCTTCCAGAATGGATAGGTGATCAAGTGCCAAGGTGCCCCTGTAATTGGAGACTGCTAATTTTCTGAGATACGGGGGTCTTCTTCTTATGACAATATTCTCATAATGGGAAACTTTGAAAAAATTCTCTTTTCTTTTTCATGGAATCATAGCATTTATAAACATCTCTATAAAAAAGCATAATTATACTGGGATTAGACAGCTGTCTGAGCATCCTGAACAAGCTATCTTTAACAAAAGTACTTTCTACATCAACTTATTCAGGTCTCTGTTGCAGGGCAAGCAGTTCTCAAGTCTTAAAAAGTGCTTGATCTTTCCCCATTCTTGATTTCCTCCTTTACCAAAACTCCTGAGGATATTCAGGACAGATTTTTAACAGATTATTATCAAAACAAGTTAGTAAGAGACTTATCACATTCTTTGCTGTGAAATGGATCTCTGACTAAGAAAGGCTGGGCATGAGCCCTGTCCATGGCATTTCTTTGGAAAGACATCTGCAGCTTCTCACCTACTATTCCAGACAGATACCTGAGAGTGTAGAGGGTGCACCATAAAATGCTGCCAGAAGTGCTAATGGTACTAAGTTTGTTATATTAAGATATAAAGAGGCTAGAACCAGATGAACATTTTCATGTTTCCAAATACCATCCACTGGAATACCCGACAGCAGATTCTGCTTCAAAATGTAGTTGCAAATGTAAAATAATTATCTAGAAATAAGTCTTCATATAGCACACAAGATTGGAAAAAAGCAAGGAGGGTTTAAAACATGGATCAGAGATCTGATTCCTCTCCTATTTCTACTGTGAACAAGAGGACCATTTTTAGCCAAGTCATTTAACCTCTACCACACAGATTCCTCATCTGTATAAGGACTGCATTGTAATATGTGTTCTCTAAAATTTCTTCCACTTCTAACTTTTTATGAGACTAATTTAATTCCTTCTTCAACTAATAACAAAATAATAGAAATTTCTTAAAAAAAAGAAAGATAATAAAAGATTATTTCTTCTATCAGGAGGAAAACATCCCAGATCAAATAGGAAAATTCACATATCATTTTCAGATATGATTTTTCAGGACTTTCACAACCATTTTCCTGCCATGTATGTATTCATTTTTAAATATATTCATCCAGTTTTCATAAGGTCTACAGTCAAAATTCTAAAGCTACATGGCATGTTAATATAATTACTTATAATGAATCAATAATTCTATTGTTGTTAGGTGCCATTGAGTCACTGTCCAACTCATAGCGAACCTACATACAACAGGTGAAACACTATTGCTAGTGCTTCTCTGTTATTCATAAGGTTTTCAATGGCTGATTGTTTTTTGAGAGTGGGTTGTCAGGTCCTTCTCCCAAGCACCCAATACAGCACCTGGTATTCCCAGGCAATCTCCCATCCAAGTATTAAGCATGCTTGACTCTGCTTAGCTACTGAGATCTAATGGGATTGGATGCCACAATGATATAGCTGCAGGCAAAATTCTATGCACCTTTTTGGGGAGAATGGTGGTTGCTGTGAGGCTGCCAGGTACCATGTCAGTGCTTTCTTCCATACTTGTGGTGCTGGAGATCAAACCCAGGTCCTCAGGAACAACAGAGTGGTGCTCTACCAACTGAGCCAAATTATATTGTTAAAACTCTCTATGGTTAAAAATACAAGGTAAAAAAAGAAAATGTAGATCATTCAACATATTGGTAAAATTAGTAAATATTTTTCATAAACTTAGAAGAAGAAAGAAGGTAGCATTGTTTTGTCATGTAACAGTAAGTCAATATTATTCGTGATTTCAGATGATCTTTATTGGACTTCTTGGACTCTTCATAGCTCCTGGCTTTGCTGAATATGTAAGTATAAGTTTTTAAAGATTGTTACTAAAATGTATTTTCAAAGAAATGTGGTATTAAATCATTCCTACTTTCTTATAACTTTTAGAATATCAACATCAGCGATGACAGAAACGTTGCTGGAAGTGGGCAGCAGTCAGTGAGTGTCAATAACGAACATAATGTGGCCAATGTTGACAATAACAACGGATGGGACTCCTGGAATTCCATCTGGGATTATGAGAATGTATGTAGCCAACATGCCGTTTCCATTCTTTAAAATTATAATGTCTTTTCTTAAGAAAAAATAACATGCCAGATAATCATTTAAAAATTCTAACTATACATAAGCATAATAGTTACAAGTGAAATGCCTATTTTGCTGACCAAATTTTACTCCTTTGACATGCTGATAAATGTTGTGCAATTAATATTCAAATCAATGGATAGTTAGAATACATTACTGTATTCTGTAGACATACGAGACAAATAGCAACATCCTTTTGCCTTGTCTGCCGATAGCCTCAGTAATGATAAAAGACCTATATAATATAATCACTGCCAAAGCATAGTTTGCCTTTGTCTTTAATTTCCTCCTAAAAAGGCAGAAAATGATCTTTCACTTGTAACTCAAAGGACCAAAGAAAATATAAATAACAAAAAAGAAGGAAGGAAATAAATAACACTACTTTAAGGGACCTTTCCCCACAGTTACCAGCTTTGTATTTAACAAGCTTTGTATTTTTAAAAGGTAAATTATTTATTCAGTTTTATCATTTGATCAATTAGGAAACTAATTACTGTCTTTCCTGCCTCTTTGAAATGTGAAGATCAAGGAAAACTAAAATGTGGCTGCTTCTTAAAGTTTATTTGAGGAAAACACACATATGTAGAGTGTTGCCATGCTAGGACTGTTGGAATATCAGATAAACAACAATAATTTTTTGAGTGTAAGAATATTCTAAACACTATATAGAACATACTTATACTAAAAAATATGACCTACTATTTATCTGAAATTCAAACTTAACTGGGTATCTTTCATTTTTATTTGCTGAATCTGATAACCCTAAGTCTTGTAGAAAAACAGGAGTGTTGCATATGCTAGGACTGAAGAGAAGACAATGACTTTGACTTCGATTCTGTCTCTGTCCTCCAAGAGCTCACTGTTCTTCCTTACACCTGTTAGGAAAAGACCTGATTACAAGACAATGTTGTCATCCCAGCCCATCATGATCTTGGAATTCCATTTCCCTCTGCTGGTAAAAATGACTTCTAATAAGAAAATCTCCTTGGAGAACATATACCTCACTATCTATAATCTTTTTTTAACAGGGCTTTGCTGCAACCAGACTCTTTGCCAAGAAATCATGCATTGTGCACAAAATGAACAAGAATGTCATGCCATCCATTCAAGCTCTTGATGCACTAGTCAAGGAGAAAAAGGTAAAAATAAGTCTTTTTACATTGGGGTGAGAAGTCTTATAACCCCTACTAAATAATGAGAAGGTCACAGTCATTCCCTCTTGACCACAGTACGTCATAGAGGATGGCACAAAGACAGAAGTTGTTAGGTGCTGTTGAGTCAATGTCTGACTCATAGCGACCCTATACACAACAGATGAAATACTATTCTCAGTGCTTCTCTGCTATTAATAGGGTTTTCAGTGGCTGAAAGAGAGAAGAGTAAGTGGTAATTGTCTGAAGGGAGGCAACTTCTACCACATCAAATGCTGTGGTTCACACTTCCTTTTACAAGGCTGAGCCGAATGCCTGATGACATGGACTGTTAGAGGAGAAAATCTCTGGTCACATCAATGCAAGCCTTCAATATTGTCCAAGGACATTTTTCTACAAGACATAGGGTTATCAGATTTAGCAAATAAAAATAAAAGATACCCAGTTAAGTTTGAATTTCAGATAAATAGTGGGTCATATTTTTTAGTATAAGTAAGTTCTATATAGTGTTTAAAATATTCTTACACTCAAAAAATTATTCTTGTTTATCTGAAATTCAAATGCAACTAGGTGTCCTATATTTTATCTGGCAACCATAGTTGAAGTAGATGGAAAGAGGGTATTCAAGTTTTGCTTTGTTTTGCTTTGTTTTGTTTTTTGCCTAAGTTCATAGTCTTATAACTGATAAATAGGTTCCTTTCATTGACAGGGTAGGGAAAACTAATAAACTACATCCTCAGAAATTGATTATCACATAGCTCAACCCAAGGAATTTAAAGATGACCAAAGAGGTCCAAGTTTCTGACAAAATTTAGATTCAGACTTCTGTTTTTATGAGAAGCTGAGGTTTCAAACCATCTAACTCATTTTGGACATTTAGAAATACTGAGATATACAGATATAAACCTGGATGGGTTTTTTTCTTTTTCTGTTTTGTGTTTTGTTTTTTTGTTTGTTTGTTTTGTTGTTGTTGTTGTTGTTGTTGTTTAAGACAGCATCTTTCTATATATCTTAGGCTGGCCTTAAACTTGTTGTGTAGCCCATAATGGCCTCGAACTTGTAACCCTCCTACCTCAGCCTCCCAAATACTGGGATTATAGATGTGCACTACCACACCCAACAGCTCTTTTTCATCTTAATTGTGAAAAAATCATAGGCAAAAAATCTCCCTGTTGTCCTTGTATCCTTCAAATCAACAAACCACAGGACTTGGTCCTCATTCTTTCTCCTTTTTCTTTTCCACATGTCTTCTTCTCACTCAGCTTCAGGGGCAAGGGCCAGGGGGACAACCTCCCAAGGGCCTGATGTACTCTGTCAACCCTAACAAAATTGATAACCTGAACACATTTGGAACAAAAATTGCTGGAATGTGCCAGGGGATTCCAACATACATGGCTGATGAGATCCCAGGTGAGTAACTTTCCTATACTCCAAGTTGGAGCTGGTAGGGTTATCAGACTATCTCAACCATGTGCATAAAACCAGGCAGGTACTGCTTACAGGTTTTAAATGTGTGAACTCATTTGCTCTTCACAGCAATCTTACATTATAGTTTATTTTGTTAGTCTTACCCTATGGATGAGGAAACTGAGGCACAGAGAAAGACCACAAAGCCCTTGTCTGGGTAGATCTCAAGAATTTGGGCTTGGATTCTATACTCTTAAACTTTTTAGAATACTGCCTTTCAGGGTGGATCTAAAGTTAACTAGAGGTATATTCAAAAGAACGTATGAATCGCTAAAGCAGAAGGGAACACTGGTAGATTATATTGACTTTCTATGACTCAATCATTTAATTTCTGAGCAAAGAATAGCTTACACAAAAACAGTGTGTACCTAGGAAACTAGGTCAACAACACCTTTCCCAATCTCGGAAGTGAGTGATTTTATCTAGGTAGATGGATAGACAGATAAATGGATTGATTGATAGACCAGTCTTGAAATTAGAGCAGAGCAGGTTTGGAAATTGTGTGACATCCCCTCCCTCAAAAAGAGTCATGAAATAATCATCGATATAAACTTCTTTCCTTTTCATCAGACACAAGCCTGCCTTTTTACTCAGAAAAGTGCTACAATGCTAATATTCTCTGGATTCTGAACATTTCCTTCTGTGGAATGAGAGAGGAACAATTTTAGAAGCCACTGCAGATGTAGTCCTCAGAGTATGCTATGTAATAAAATATGGATTGTAATCATTTTATGAAGTCATTCTGAAAAGGTTTTGTGCTGGTTGTTTGGTTTCTTTAAAATTCAATAAACTCATTTAGCACCAAATTCAGTTTGCACTAACATTCTTTATGATTTCTATATGGAAAGCACAAGCTCATAAGTGCAATATGGTGATGGCAAGTTGGTTAAGTGCATTAGACCCAATTGTTAGTCTGTATTCAAGACCTGTCCCCTGTAAAGAACCCCTTCAAATGTTTCAGATGCTACAAACCACAACCTTGGGAATGGTTCCAAGGCCATCTGGCTACTCTGAAGGCTGCTCTATAGTTGATATGCAAAGTGATATTTCAGATCAGCAAGGACAAAGACCCATTAAAAGTTGCATCCCAATTATAATCTTCCTTGATCCTGTTTGGTTCAAGAGTCCATGATTCCCATTCCTCGGTGGACAAGAGAGTCCAATCTCATGGTACCCACACAGCACAGGGTCTCCACTGAAAGAGAAAGATCTCAGAGCCGGGTATATTGGCACATGATTGTAGTCCCAGCTACTAAGGAGGCTGAGGTATCCTGGGTTGTAGCACACTATGCCAATTGAGTGTCTGCCCTGAGTTCAGCATCAATATGGTGGCCTCCTGGAAGCAAGGGACCACCATGTTGCCTAAGGAGGAGTGAACTGGCCCAGGTTTGAGAAAGATCTTAGAGAAGAGACTCCAAATGTTGTGTGTCCCATATGAAAGTGCAGTTCAGTTTTTAAAGTTGCTCCTATACATTTTTTTAAAATATGGATGCCATAAGAGGATATCTAATCCATTCCCATGTCTTTAGGTGAAATATCCTTAAATAATCCTAACAAACAAGACCAAAGACACTGATTCCTAGCACTTGGAAAAGTGCTAATATCCATCAGTTCTTATTGGAAGGAAATTATAATTGTCTTCATCCTGGTGCAATTTCATTGCTGTTTAGATGAAACGTACCATCAGATTAGAAGTATTTGTAAAATATTCTGAAGCCATGAAGGGCAGAAACCTGTCAAAAACTTATCCAATTTCACAGTTGTAGATTGAGAGTAAAAGAGAAATAAAACTGTGATTCTTAAACTGTAAAGAATGTCATGAACCTGACTTTAGGGAACTGGTGAATCTCATGCTTCATAGAATTATCTAGTCACCATTACAAGATAAAATACTAAATTCACTGGGAAGATATAAAAATTCTAGTTCATATATACCTGTCAAAATCAAATTATGTAAAAGAAAAACTATAAGAATTGCAAGGAAAATTAAACAACTTCATTATCCTACTTAAAATTTTAATGCATTTCTTTAAATAGCTTATAGATAAAACAATTAAGAATATAATAATTTTAAAACACTATTAACAAACTGATTTTAATTAACTTATATAGAAAACTACAGAATACAAATTCTTCCTAAGCACATATGAGACACATCCAGATATTGATCACATGCTAAGGCATAAGTAAATCTCAAGAAAAAAATCACATCATTTGCATCATGAAGGACACATTTTCCTGACCTCAATCTAATTAAGACAGAATAAATACTCCTCTTCAAATAAAACAACTCCATTTGCTTTTTAATTAGGTAGCCTAGCTCTAAACAACACAAGAGCTAAAGAAAAATTCATGATTAAAAGTCAAATCCATGGTAGACTAATAAAATAATTAATGCACTACATAGAAAACCTTCTGAGTAGTATATATAGCAATATGTAGTGGAAATTAATAATCTTAAATGTTCATTTGGTAAAAGAAAAATGACCGAACATTGAGCTGGGCCTTCAATTTTAAAAATGAGGTAAAAGCATAACATAGCCAAAGTAAGTAAGAAGAAAAATATTAACATCAGAAATTCATAAAATGGAAAACAAAGGTACAGTGTAAAACTCAACAAAGTAAAAATCTGGTTCTTTAAAAAGGCATAAAATTGACTAGAAATAAAAAGTAATAAACCACAAGGTAAGCAATGCCAGGACGAGTAAAAGAGAATAAGCTACATACAGATGTCACAGATATTAAGAGGTAAGATGATATCGTAAACAACTTTCTATTAACATGTTTAAAAGCTTAGGTCAACTCAATTTCTAAAAAGTGACTTACTAAAGCCAATTCCAGGAGAAATAGATAACTTGAATTCTCTAGTAAAAGACTTAGCTCAGAACTTTAAAAACTTCACATGAGAAACTTGCCGGCCAACATGTTTTTTACAGATCTATGAACACTAATGATGCACATTTTTCTAATCTCATAAACACTATTCAAGTGTATAGGAAAAAAGAACCAGGAGTATGTTCCTAATCATTTCATAACAATATTGTTAACTTGATTTCAATGGCAAAAGTAGGAAAATTAAAAACAATCTTTCTAGGTTTTTAACACATACTAACAATGTATGCCTGCAGCTGTAGCCCTGTGGCATCCGATCCCGTCAGATCTTGGAAGCTAAGCAGGGTCGGGCCTGGTTAGTACCTGGATGGGAGACCACCTGGGAACACCAGAAGCTGTAGGCTTGGGAGAAGGACCTGGCAACCCCCTCCCAAAAATCAATCTGCCATTGAAAACCCTATGAACAGAGGAGAAGCACTGACAATGGTGTTTCCCCTGTTGTACAGAGGGTCGCTATGAGTCGGATACCGACTCAACGGCACCTAACAACACAACACACAACAACAATGTATAGTCCAGGAATATGTGGATTTGCTCATGTACCACCAGTCAGATGGAGGTGTATATTTTCCATCAAGTCTATTGTCCCTCATGGTGTAAGAGTTTGGGCAGACACTGTGGTGTCGTGTGGAAACTGAACCTTGGCAAAGCAAAGGGATTCATTTAGAACCACATAGCTAGTAAATGCTGGAGGACAAGGACTGAATCTTGTTGGGCTCTGTATGAGCCCAGTGTTTGGGGGGTTTTTCCTCACATATTTATTCAAATAATAGCATTCTTTGGGAGAGCAAGCATAGGCAAAGGAAGAGCCCTTTAATCTAAATCAATACCAAAAGCTAAGTCCTAGATGACAGAGTCCTCTGCTCATTGTGGGGAGCACTGAAGAACATCACATTAGGGGACACACACACACACACACACACACACACACACACACACGCACACGAGGTTGGGAAGGCAGAAATATGACCTCAATAAAACCAGCACCTGCCCAGTGCCTTTTGAGTTCTTTAGCTAATCATATATGGAAGTCAAAACAACAATGCTGTCTTTCATGACTGCAGAAATTAGATGCCCCACCGCCCTGCAGTTGTTCATCTGACCAGTGGAAATCGCTCAGGAAACAGTGAAACTCAGCACAGCCACCTCCCTGCCAACCCACACTTGCACTAAGATCAAAATGCTTACCAATCTCTAAGAACTTCCTAGAGAAGAAATACAGAGAAGAGACTTCCCATTTAGGTACTAAGAAACTAATCCTTTCCAGCAAGGTCCATGAGAGCAGTGTAGGAGATTGACTACACCTGCATCAACCCATCTCCTACACTACCTGTGTAGCAGACAATGTGAGATGATGGATTAAGCAGAGCTGGATTCAAAAACTTGTCCCTAGCTAAATTAATTAACTGCTCATGGTCTCAGAGAGGAAACATAGAGCTAATAATACCTACTATCTCAGTCAACTATATAAACAACCATAGAATCTCAGTAGCACTCAATAATAAGTGTTTTCTACCCATCTGTGCTCAGCTAGCTGGGAACTAAGTCTAGACTCAGCTCAACATCTGGGCTTTCAGCTAGGAGTCTGGCTGGCTGTGGTCAGCTCCATAAGTCTCATTCTGGGCTCCAAATGAAAGAGGTATCACATCCCAGATTGTAGACCTTCTCATAGCAAGAACAAAAGTGCCAGAGAGCCTGGTCAACAGTACAATCACATTTCAAATCCCTGTATACAAATCTACTATTATCCCATGGACCAAGGTAAATCATATAGTCAAGTTGAAAGTCAAGGCGCAGGGAACACAATCTATCCTTGTGTCTTTCATATATGAGAGTAACTGAACAGTTAAGTGGATACAAAGACACGGATCCAGGGAGCAGTGATGAATTAGAGCTGAAAATTCAATCTGTCACCTACTTTGTAAAGGCAATACTGTATGCAATTGTGTTGATACATAGTAAGCATTTAATAACCATTTGTTTCATCACATTATATGCATTCCTGGTCCATCATTGTCATTCTCTGACCAAAGTCTATTCAGGCTTTGGCAGACAGTCACATACAGCCTCCATCAATTCCTTCCCTTACCCTACAGCCAGGCTTTTCATTGAGTAAAAGTGATTTAATTCTCTACCTTCAAATATAAGCTGGTTTTAGTAGGCCTCCCTTGACCTCCCTTTGTATATAAGTGACATTGTGAGATTTCCAAGGATAAGGCATGAGAAGGCTTGTGACCTCCACCTGAGTTCCTTGGAAGGCTCACTCTTGGACCACTTTCTTTGATAGTCCAGTTGGCAAGCTATTAGGAACCCCAATCCACATGAATAGGTTATGGATACACATTCAGATTTATAGCCACAGCCAAGATCCCAGCTGATAGTCCTCAACATTTTTGACACCAGGGATCAGTTCTGTGGAAGGCAATTTTTCCGCATATGGGGGTGGAGTGGGATGGTGTCCTGATGATTTAAGTGTATTATATTTATTGTGTGAATACAGATGAACCTTTGCAAACTAGCCTGTTTCTCATCTCTTGCTGTATGGCCCAGTTCCTAACAGGCCACATACTGGTACTGTTCCATGGCCCCAGGGGTTAAGGAGCCCTGCTTTAGATGACTGTAGCTAGCTCAGTTGATATCTTGCTGTAATTACAAAGGGGACCCCAAAGCAACCTATATAACCATGGAAAATAATTGTTGTTAGGAGCCATAGTGTCAAGTCTGACTCATAGTGACCCTATGTACAACAGAAAAAAACACTCTCTAACACTGTGCCATGCCCGGCACTATGTCAGTGCTTCTATGCTATTCATAGAATTTTCAATGGCCGATTGTTTCAGGAGTGGATTGCTAGGTCCTTCTCCCAAGGCTGCAGGACCTGGTATTCTCAGGCAGTCTCCCATCCAAGTACTAACCAGGATGATAGTGCTTAGCTTCTGAGATCAGGTGGGATCAGATGCCAGGGTGCTATGGCTACAGACATGGGAAGTAATATTCATTGTTATTTTATGTCATTATGTTTGGGAATGATTTATTTTGTAGCAGTAGATGACCAGAAAGCTGGCTAGTGCTAATATTTCCACTGGCCACTGAAGCCATGTAAGACCCTGGCAGACAGAGAATCTGCTGCTCCATGATCTTTCCTCTCATCCCCAAACTCAGCAGAGTTTTTTCTCTTGGTGCTCATCCTATATGCCCTTTTCTGGGACTGTCAAAGCATTTTGACAAGGGTTATAGCATTAACTCAGCACCTCTCCAGGTCCTTTTACTTCAAGGAACTTCAAGATGTCAATATTATAAGAAGCAAATAGAATAAGTTTAGCAGCAACTCAGGGAAAAGCAAACACAGGCTGGTTTAAGTTCTTCCAGGGTGTGAAAAGAGATGGCTTTTCTGAGTTCCGCATGCATAGACATTTCCCAATCTTTCTTTTCTGGGACACTCAACATCACTCAAACTGAGGTGGATTAAATTGACTCAGATTTTCAACTAGTAGTTTATCCTTGCTTTTTAGCTCAATATGACGTATTACAGAAATTTCTGAGACTTGGAATCCCCAGAATTCTATACCAACTTCTCCTGTTTCACAAGCTCCAAAGAGCACAGGCCTATAGACAGACACATGGGGCTGGACAGAGAGCCTGAGAACCACTGAAAGGGCTATGGTGGATCTGGCTCCAGCTCAGTAGACCCTAGGACTCCACCTGCCAGAACATGAAGGATGTCCATGGGAGCTGGTTGACACTCTGGGATACTAAATGAAATCACACTTATATTTGTGTGATTCTTCTTTGTCTTCTTGCTTTATACATCTACTCTGTAAAAGCAACTTTACAGTAAATAAAGTAGCAACTCTGTGTTTGAATTCAAGGATCTTTAGCCATTATGTAAGTCAGAGGAAGACATCTCATCATCCATTTACCTAAATATAATGAATACACCATCATTTAAAGGATTTACATTTAGATAGATTGCAAACTTATAATACAAAACCAATTTCCTGTCAGTAGAACATAGATATAAACCTAAGAACTATGTTATGAACAAAATGCATTTCCTAGGAATTCTAGTAGTAGAAGAGAATTGAACTAAATTTCCCAAGAATTCTAGTACTGGAACAGAATTTTTAAAAAGTTATCACATTCAAGCTCAATCTTTCAAAACTTCTTCAACTCCTCACCTTCCCACTTCTGACTTGTCACCAGCCTTCCTTCTGTCACAGGTGGAAAATCACAGACAAACAAAACCAGGTCTCATTCCAGCTCTATCAATTCCAGGGACATGGAGTTTTAACAAATGTATATGACTTCTCTGAGACTTAGATGTTCATTCATGGAATGAGGATCATAATATTGAATCACAATTGTATTAAATTAAATATAGCATCCATGAACTCCTGGCAGAATTCTTATCATATAGAAATTCACTTCCTTAGTCAGTGCTAAGCCCTCCTCAGTCACTTACTTATCACAATTATTTTTCTCTTCTCTCTTCTCTCTCTCGCTCTCTCCCTCCCCCACCCATCATTGTCAGCCTCTATATTCCCTAGGCTCCTTTCTCAATTATGGTTGCTACTTAAACATTTCCCAACTTAAAAAAAGTCATAGATGCAAGCAAAAATGAAAACCTCTTTCTACTTTGTGTTTCTTCCCACCTCTAATTCCATCCCTACAATTGCCCACTTTGCAGCTTCACTGTTAACTTTTTACACTAACTATATCCACCATTTCCCATGTGTCTGTCAGCTTGCCATTCTATGGGGGCTTGTGTGTTGCTGTGATGCTGAAAACTATGCCACCCATATTACAAACACCAGCAGGTAACCCATGGTGGACATGCTTCAGCTGAGTTTTCAGACTAAGTCAGACTAGGGAGAAGGACATGGGTAACCAACTTCTGAAACTGTTAGCCACTGAAAACCCTATGATTAGCAGAGAAATATTCTCACTTGTACTGCCAGAAAATGAACACCCCAGGTTGGAAGGCACTCCAAAGATGACCGGGGAAGATTTCCCTCTTCAAAATAGAGTCAACCTTAATGACAGGAATGGAGGAAAGCCCCAGGGACCTCCATCTGTTCATGTGGCATGACTCAAAGTGAGAAGGAACAACTGCAAACATCCATTAATAATTGGAACAGAGAATATACATAGTATGAATCTAGGAAAATTAGAAATTGTCAAAAAGGAAATGGAGTACATAAACATTGACACTGTAGGCATCAATGAGCTAAAATAGACTGGCATGAGCCATTTTGAATCAGATAATCATATGGTCCACTATTCTGGGAATGGCAGATTGAAGGGAAATAGGATCGCCTTCATCATCAAAAAAGACATCTTATGATCTGTCCCAAAGTACAATACTGCCAGTGATAGAAAAATATCCATATGCCTACAAGTAAGGCCAGTTAATATGACTATTATTCAAATTTATGTACCCACTGAGACTACAAATGAAGATAGGGAAGATTTCAGCTTCTGCAATCTGAAATAGATTGAACATGCAATCAGGATGTACTGAAAATTACTGGTTACTGGAATGCAAAAGTTGGGAACAAAAAAGGCTCAGTAGTTGGAAAACATGGCCTTGGTGACAGAAATGATACTGGAGATCACATGATAGAATTTTGTCAGACCAATGACTTTTTCATTGCAAATATATTTTTTCACCAACATAAATGATAATTATACACATGGAATTCACCAGATGGAACATAGAATATATTTGTGGAAATTGACCATATTTGTGGGAAGAGACAATGGAAAAGCTTAACAACAAACATCAGAACAAGACCAGGTGCTGATTGTGGATCAGACAGTCAATGGCTCATATGCAGGTTCAAACTGAAACTGAAGAAAATTAGAACAAGTATATGAAGGTCCAGGCATGACCTTGAGTATATCCCACCTGAATTCAGAGACCACATCAAGAACAGGCTTAGTGCATTAAATATTTAGTGCATTAATGTCAGAAGACCAGAGGATTTGTGGCATGACATCAAAGACATCATTCATGAGGAGAGTAAAAGGCTATTAAAAAGACTGGAAAAAAAAGAAAAGACCAAATTACGTGTCAAAGAGACTCTGAAACTTGCCCTTGAATGATGAGCAGCTAAAGTAAAAATAAGACATGACAAAGTTAAAGAACTATACAGAAGATTTCAAAGGGCAGTTCAAGAAGACAAAACCAAATATTATAATGGCATGTGCAAAGAGATGGAGATAGAAATCAAAAAGGAAGAACATGCTCCATCTTTCTCAGGCTTAAGGAATTGAAGAAACATTCAAGCATTGAGTGGCAATAGTGAAGGATTCTATAGGGAAAATATTAAACAATGCAGGAAACATCAAAAGAAGAAGGAAGGAATACACAGAGTCATTATACTAAAAAGAATTGATGGATGATCAACCATTTCAAGAGTTTGTATATGATCAGGAACCAATGGTACTGAAGGATGAACTGGAAGCTGCCTTGAAGGAATTGGTGAAACATAAAGCTCCAGGAATTGCTGGAATACCAATAGAGATGTTGCAACAAACAGATACAGCACTGGAGGTGCTCACTTGTTTATTTTAAGAGATTTAGAAAACAGCTACCTGGCCAACTTACTGGAAGAAATCCATATTTGTACCTGTTCCCAAGAAAGGGGATCTAACTAAATGTGTAAACTATTGAACAATATCATTAATATCATACACAAGTAAAATTTTGCTAAAACTCTACATAGTATATCCTACATATCTTTTTCATGTAATATTGCAGCATGAAACTTCCTTGTGTTTTATACCCTTCAGGTGTTTTATTTGTAATGGCTACATTGTTTACCTTTTTGTTACTGATTCAAACTTCTAAGAGAAAATGTGGCATATATACACAATGGTGTTTAACTTCCCCATAAAGAAGAATGAAGAACGACCTTTTGCTGTTTACAGGAAAATGAAAATAACTAGAAATCATCATGCTAAGTGAAATAAGCCAGTTTCAACAAAACCCTCAAATATTGCATGTGTTTTCTCATATATGGAAGCTAGCAGGGATGTAGACCAGGACTTGAAACTAAAAGGAGAAATGCTAGAGAGGTGAAAGAGGAATGGGTAAGAGGAATGGTAAAGGAAGATAATAAAAACTAATCATGTGAAAATATTTTATCTGCATAATATGAAAATATCATAATGAAACCCCTTTGTACAATTAATATATGCTAATACAAAAATAAAATCATTTTAATTCTGAGCACTATTTTACATTTTTATTATAACTATTAGTGTGTGTATTTATGTAAAGTACATACAGAGTGATTTATAAGCATCAAAGGCAATAGTATATATAGTATATACAATTTTTAGTGTTGCCATCAATGTTTATAAATTACTCTATGTTTCAGTTTTTTAATTTTTAAGCTTTATTTTAAAATCATCTCTTTGTGTTGTTATCTAGTTCATGTGCTTGTCACTTTTAAAGATGGCCTGGCATTTCATTGCACTAATAACTCAATAGGATGAAACAAGGGTGGCAAGATTTCCAGGATCATTAGAAAAATACAGTTCTCATTTTTTAAAATATTGTAACTTTTTAGTACAACTAATAAATGCACATAGTTTAAGAGCCACATTATCTGAAAGTCCTTGTTCCCATTCCCTTTCAATTACTTTAGCTAACTCTTCCCTTAGCACACATTATTTCTAAATGATATGCATGCATCAATATTTTTGTATTATCAGTCTCAGATATTATCCATTAACTTTTTATTTTAAAGATGAGATTTAGTTCTTCAACGCCAATCATTTCAAGGTTGCTATTAATTTCTCTTTTCCTTCTGGGTGGTATACTTTTAGAATCTTTCCTCCTCCTCTTCCCCCTCTTCCTCCTCCTCTTCCCCCTCTTCCTCCTCCTCCTTCTCCTCTTCCTCTTCCTCTTCCTTCTTCTTTTCTTCTTTCTTCTTCTTCTGTACTGATGAATTGAACCCAGGGCCTCACATATGCTATGCAACTGCTCCACCACTAAGCTGTATCCCTTTTCATTTTTTATTTTTTGAAACAGAGTCTCACTAAGTTGTGCAGGCTGCTTCTGGCCTCAAACTTGATATCCTCCTTCCTCAGCTTCCTGAGTCCCTGGGACTCCAGGCATGCACTACAGAGCCTTCCCCCTTTGTTTTCCTTCTGTATGGACTAATAGTACCTCAAACCATTGGCACAGCCATCTTCCTTGGATACCCTTTGCTATCAGTCCAAGACTCCTTTTCTCTTTCTTGTTGTATCAGTCAAGGGTCTCCAGAGAAATGGAACCAATAGGATGTGTATATATAATTCTGCTAGGGGCTTATGATGCCATATTTCATTTGAGAGGGGGGTGCTATTTTAAGGAATTGGCTCATGAAATTGTGGAGGACTAGCAAATTCAAAATCTACAGAGCAGACCAGCAGGTTGGAGACCTGGGAAAGAAATGGCATTGAAGTCTTGAACCCTAAGGCAATCTAGGGGAAGACTTCCTTCTCTGTGGGACCTCAGTCTTTTTTCTTAAGACTAACAAGTGTGGGAAAAATTGGGAGGAAATTGACAGAAAACCCAAAACCGGGAAAACAGCTTTTGAAGATCTGGTTTGTAAATTAGAAATATAGGGAAAGTGAAAGTAATGTGATTGGACACTTTTCCAAAACCCTTCACAAATCCCCCAAACCTGATTGGACAATTGGAAAACAAAGGACTCGAAGCTGATTGGTTCCAGCCATCTATAAAAGGAGCTGCACTGCAGCAGCTCACTCTCTCTGAATTCGACCAGCAATACGGAAGCATCTCTCCTCATGACCACCAAGACCAGGACAACTAGACAGCGCTCTCAAGGAGGAAGATCTACAATCAAAGTGAGGACAGTCTCTTGGCCCTGCACCTAGGGGCAGAAGCTGAAGACATTCTCCGATCCCAGCACCAGAGGCAGAAAAGCGGCAGCTGCACCAAGGCAGCGTAAGAGCTGTAGCACTTAGTACTAAGCTATATTCACTTTGGGTTCCTCTCAGCCCTTCTAAGGACAGAGAGATAATAAAGAGCTTTAGGTCCCTGCAAGGCAGAAGTGCCTGAGGCCTTTCCACTCTCCTCTCTTGAGGCATTGCCAAGGGCTGCGGGAGTCCGCACCCCTCACCCAAGGGTCCTGAAGTTAAGTGCTATTATTTATGTGTGCAGCCGCGCCTCCAGTCCAAACATCCAGGCTGGACTGGCGAGGCATGTGCCCCATAAACCAAGTGATGAGATGAGGCTCAAGTGATTATATGAGCATTTTTCTCTGTATATTTGCTTTTCTCTCCATTTTTGTGACAGTTTTTCTGTGAATTTATGGTAATTCTTACTTATCTGCCTGTGTTAAAGAGCAGAGAAACTGAGACGCTGATGAGAAGTTCTAAGTTTGTGGTCTCACTTTGTCTTCTTTGAACTTCACCACAGAGTGATTGGGCTTTCAGTCTTCAAGAAAATCCTGATGTCAGTATCTTCAGGATTTCCCTTTGGGGTTGACAAATCCCCAGTCTCCTGCCCAGCTGGAAGGTAAAAGTCTGGTGGCCAGCACTCTGGGAGCCCAGTAAAGGAGCAGCACCCAATCATTTCAAGGTTGCTATTAATTTCTCTTTTCCTTCTGGGTGGTATACTTTTAGAATCTTTCCTCCTCCTCTTCCCCCTCTTCCTCCTCCTCTTCCCCCTCTTCCTCCTCCTCCTTCTCCTCTTCCTCTTCCTCTTCCTTCTTCTTTTCTTCTTTCTTCTTCTTCTGTACTGATGAATTGAACCCAGGGCCTCACATATGCTATGCAACTGCTCCACCACTAAGCTGTATCCCTTTTCATTTTTTATTTTTTGAAACAGAGTCTCACTAAGTTGTTGAGCATTCAGCTTTCTTCCAATCTCATAACCCCCTTATTTTCAGTAAGGTGTTGTTAGTCTCAGCTATGCTGGGGATCTCCCAGTCAAAAAAAACCCTGTGTTCTATGCTCCTCTGAGAAAGACATTCCAATCTTCTCCTGAGGATAAGGAAGAGAGACTATCCTGAGGCATCTGGGGATCTATCTGCTTTTTAAACAGTTTTCAAAACAGCTTCTTCATGCTAGCCCCCTGCTTTATCCCTCAGTATCAGGGAGTTTGCAGTACAGATTAGGATGGTTCATGGCTGTTCCCACCACCAGCTTAGATGCAATTTCATAGTGTTTAGACTTATAAGTGTTTTTTCCTCTTCCTCCACTTCCCATTCTTGTGGGTTTTGTTGTTGCCTTTACTTTCCATATTTTGGTTTGTTTGCTTGTTTATTTATTCAAATTTATTTTGTTTCCAAAGGCTGAGCCCAGGGCCTCACACATACTTTGCAAGCACTCTACCACTGAACTGTGCCTCAAACCCCTTTTAATTTTTTTTTTTTAATCTTTAGACATGCTCTTGCTAAGTTACTCAGGCTGCCTCTAATTTTGAACTTGTCCATTTTTTATTGGAAATTTTTAATGTACCCCTCAATGTGATTTATTCTGACATGCTTTTCATTGTGAAATTTCCATATATGCATTTTGTTGTACATTATTCATATAGGTTTCCCTTTACCATCTTGTATGGTTTCCCCCCATCCCACCCGCCCATCAAAGACTTCTCTATCATTTACTTGTCTTTTTATGGTAATATTTTTCTATATATCCTTGGGTTCCAGTTCTGTTTAAGATAGGAACTTTTCCTGCAGTAAACTTTGTTTTTACCTTGTCAGAACTATTGCATGCATTTTTAGACCATTTATAATAACACCATTCTTAGCTTTTTTTAAATTTTGAACTTGTGATCCTCCACCTCCTGACTTGCTAGAATTACCAGGATGCACCACCATAGCTCATACTTTGGTTTTAGTGGGATTCTGTGAGAGCCAACTTAGGTGAGTTCCATCCACCATCTTTACCTGATGAGACATATACTTTTCTGTTCCTGCAGCACAGATTTTTCTCCTACATCTCTACAAAGCTTCTTCCATGAAGATCACCAAAGAACTCCTAGTTGCCAAATCTAAAAACATATTCAGTTCTTATTTCCTCCATCTCTCTGACCCAACTGGTATTCATGACAATTCTTTCCTAGAAATGTCTTATCCTCACACTTACTTTTTTTCAAGACAAGATCTTTCTATGTAGCGTAGGCTGCTCTCAAACTCACAGTCCTCCTGCCTTAACCTCCTGAGTGCTGGTACTACAAGTGTGTACCATTATGCCCAGCTTTTTTCTGTTTTTGGTTTCTCTTTCTCTGGAACCTCTGGGTTCCACCCTGGGCTTTCATTTCTTATCCCTATCTTCATTTAGCTGAAGATGGCATTTAAACATTGTCATAGGTTCAACTCTCATATTCATGACTTCCAAAGTTCTTCCACATAGGGCTAGCTTCTGAGTATAAAATTAATTTAAGTGTCTTCAGAATTATAATTTTGCAAGTAAGTATGAAACAGTAGTATCAATTAAGACAGAAGAAGAATATATTGGAAATTTTAAAGAAAAGATATGAAGAGACATCTCAGAGAAGAAGAAAGTCACCCAACTAGAGATGCACTGTAGTATTACAGTTCATACACCTAACTTTAGTAGCAATGAAAGCTAGAAAATGTAGATGTTTTAATTCTCTGTTAGGAGAATATGATTTATGGGGAACCACAAACCTGTGGGAAAAGCATTCCAAAAATGTCTACTGTATATTCATAGGGTATTGCTGCTGGCTGGATTTGGATGTTCTTCTTTCCTGATTTTCTTTTTTCCCACAGTTCCTGAGTGAGTTCATGATTAAGAATTATATTTTAAGCTGAATTCATTACATACTCAGTCTTTAATGAAGCCAAACATATCTCTGTTTTATAGTTTTCTGAGTGGATTGCAAATTAAGTGTCTCTTTATCTACAACCCAAAGTTTTTCCTTTGCCTCTGAACAGATCTGATTTATGAAGGACAATTTTCTGAGGATGGGTCTTTATTTCTTCCTTGGATTTGTGATAATATTGAGTGTTTCCTCCATTTCAACCTGAGATAATAATTATCCTATGCTAGAGAGGCCCTTAGTGTCTTTGTGTGTTTATTGATTGGGCTGCTATTCTGTTTGGATTAAAGTCACCATTTTAAGTGCCTAAAGATTACATAGCAGGCCAATCCTCACCCCTGATGAGAGATACTATGGGGAGGAAAACAAAGCCTGATGTTGCAGCACCCTATATGCCTTGAGCTCTACCTATTTTGAAGATAGTCTGCTCTACCTATAGGAATTCAATCCCTATTCCGGAAAACTGAAGACTCTCTTACATGACTCACATAGGATATTTCCACTGTTACTTTGGCCACAGGAAAGGTAAATGCTTTTAAATATGAGGTTCCAGGATGGGCCTATTTCTTACACACACATCTAGGTTGGACACACCCTTACTTCATTCTGAAAATCTGCCCCCATTAGGCCTGTTCCCAAGTCATTCCTGGACGACTCAAAGTACAGAGGCAAACTCATCAGATAAATGCATAGCTTGTTAATAACTACAGTTCTCCTTCCAAGCCCTCCTTTTCCCAGTGGGCACTTATGGGTTATGAGTAGGACAAGCATCCTGTGAGCCCTTTCACACAGGCTGGAAGCCATTGGCTCCTTTTGCGTCACTTAGTGAAAAATGTGCCTGCAGCTATAGCCCTGTGGCATCCGATCCTGTCAGATCTCCGAAGCTAAGCAGGGTCAGGCCTGGTTAGTACCTGGATGGGAGACCGCCTGGGAACACCAGAAGCTGTAGGCTTGGGAGAAGGACCTGTCCACCCCCTCCCAAAAATCTATCTGCCATTGAAAACACTATGAACAGCAGAGAAGCACTGACAATAGTGTTTCCCCTGTTGTACAGAGGATTGCCATGAGTCCGATACCCACTCAATGGCACCTAACAACAACAACAAGTGAAAATGTATCTCATTCTAGTAGGAAGGGACATTTGTCATGTCTTCATTTACCTCCTTGGACACATAACCTAGTGTGTTGTGCTCCAACAGTGCATCATTGATGATTCTATTATGTCAGATCTACTTCTCTTGGAATTGGCATGATGGGATGGAGGGGATATGTTCCCTCTAAAAGACAGTTTAACCACATTTTGTACCAATATCTGTTTATACATTTCTGCCTCTCAACTAAACCCTGTTAAGGTCTAGATTATATTTGTTATATATGTTCAGTATAAGAACATAGTAGTTGTACTTATACTGAATATATAATAGCTATCCAAAAATGATTTCTGAATAAATGAATGAATTAATGAAAAGAAATAATAAGAGGTGTTTTCTATGGATCCCTATATCTGAAAACTAATAACATAAATAAGCATTACAGGTTATTAAATGTATTCAGACAGTTCTTCTTCTTTTTTTTTTTTCCTGTATTTGGGAGTAGAACCCAGGGCTTGCAAGTGCTCTACCACTGAGCCATAGTCCCAGCCCATTTTTTACTTTTTATTTTTTAAAGACAGAATTTTGCTAAGTAACATAGGCTGCGTCTTGGTCTCAAAACTTGTGATCCTTGTCTCCACCTCTGAAATTGCTGAAATTACAGTAGTGTACCACCACACCCAACTATACTCAGACATTTCATTAGAAGTTAGCTATCTAGAATTCTTGGCTACTGGAAATAGCATTGTTGCCAATAGATTATTAATAGCCTCAAACTATATTTTCTCTTTGTTTTGTGCATGCATTCTAGGAAACCACCAGCCCTTGGAAGTTGCTGGATGGACAAGAAACTTCATCTTTGCATTTTTCAAAGTTGACAATATGAATATATCTAGCAAAGAAACAGCTTTGGGTTACTGGTCAAAGAAAAACCAAATGCTCTGCAAGTGCTTCTTCTAAAGGTATTCCCATCTGTAAGAGAAATTCAAGTGTAATTTCCCAGAATCTCCCAACAAAAATAAATGTGAGCATCTATGTGCTTCCTGAGGCTACACTCAACATACATTATCTCAATGGAACTGACAACAACCAATTGAGGTAGGTATAGTTATTAATCTCCATTTTGTAGATGGGAAATTGAGTTAAGGACATGTCAAGTAACTTTCACAGACAACTAGTTAGTACTGGCATATCTGTGCTTTGTCCCAGATAGTCTGCTGGAGGATTACTCTATTAATCAGCTTGTTGGCCTGCCAAGTGCTTAGCTTATAGGAAGAAGAAGGTGGGAGACAAGAAAGCAAACACAATTGGTCACTGAAAGACTGTATTTAACTGTGTGTGTCCCTCAGAGCCCCACACCCATTTCTGGTGTCCTATAGATATTTTTACCTTTAAAAAGCTCCACTGGTTTTTCCCCAGTAAGCAGGCCTCCTTCCCCACCTGATAGTACCCCTCTTACACATTCCCACACACACACATGTGCTCACACTCAAAACCACTAGTACTCTGGCCTGCAACTTATATGGTGGCCATTAGCAAAAGGATCAAAGAGGTTATTGCTTGTCAGGTCTGTGTAAATTTTCCCTGGTATCTTCAGTTGTAATTGATGTAGGGTCTCTAAGTAAGGCCCTAGTCTTAAACATGCCAGAATTGAGCAGAACTGGCAGGATTGGACTGAAATGGTATTGTGCTTAGCTTTGCACTGGTGTTCACTAGTCTAAGATGGCTTTCCATTGGGTGTTTGTAAACTCTGACTTGTAAAGTCCCTGGACTGTACTGGTCCGTTCTGCCTTTGCCTATCTTAGAGTTCAATTGGCCTGATCTCTCTTCTGGAAGAAATGAGTTATTCATTCAAAAAGGGTTTGGGTACTTTTAAGAATCTAGGATGATCATTTTAGCATATGCTATTGTAAACTATGGCTTATTCTCTTGACTGGGTCCTTTAAAGAATGTGCTCTTCAGAAGGCTTGGTTGTGGCTTAGGATGATCTGGGATGATGTGTGGCCTTAACTGAGGTAGGTTGTGAACTAAATTAAACGGATATGTCTCTGGCCTGAAACCAACTCATATATAATATGAGCTCATATTTATGAGGGCTCTGGATGAGATAGAGTTGGGTTGCAGTCCATGTTGAACAGGTTTTATCTCTACATTGGATTTGCCCTTAATCAAATCAAGGGCCATATTAGAATGAACTTATTTTTAAGCTACACCTAGCTGGTCCTTTGTTGGGATATTGATATTTTTGGGTTCATTGAGGCTTTGACTGTTTCTGGCTGAAGTTATAGGTGACCTTTCAATGCGATACCCCAGGAGTACCATGCTGTAGACTATGGCTCTGCCTCTGGGCTTACCTTTATTACTGGTACCTTTGTTTCTTCCTGTCACCAGAAGCCACTACTCAGCTGATTCAGATTTTGTAGAAACTTTGCTGTTCCAGAGGCTAAATTGCTTCCGGGAATACTCTCTTGACCTTTTGCAGGTGGTGTTTCCAGGGACCAGTCAGACCTTCAATACTTATAAATAGTGGACCTTCTTGATTGACATACAATTTACCAGAGAGTATCAAATTTGTCCATAGAGTAGCAAATATTTCCAGGGAAAAGAATTCTCAAATTTTCTTAAGTAGCCTTTGTTATCTAGAGCCTTTCCCAGAACCTTTGTCAAGAAACGAGATAAACAGCACCCGGCTGCCTGATGAGACTCTTGCAAAGTTAGATGGAAGTATTACTAGGGCAGCAAGCTTTGTGTTTGACAGCTTGATAAAAGGGTCTGGGTCACAGGTATTACATGGTAGATGGGTGGGGGCAAGTAAGAGAGAGTAAGTCACTAAGAGGCTGATAGATAGGTCATATGTATTAACTGCTCCATCAAAGAAGGAAACAGAGCACATCTGTAATCTAATGTAATGGTTTTGCATCTTGAGTCCAAAGCCAAAATAAAACAGCCAAGACACAAAAGAATGGAGAAAGATTTATTGCCTGCAATAGGTCAGGAGAGCAGTGGGAGTTATTTCTAAACCCAGCCCCTCCTCAAACAAAGGAAGCATGGAAATTTTATTCAGGGATTCTATACATATTCATATAGAGGTCAGCCCATTTTTTAGCATGCTCAGTTAAGCAGTATATGCCTGAGCATGCTCAGTTTACAGTCATAATTTAAGAAGGAAAGATAGTAGACACATTTTTGAGCATGCTTAGCTCAAGGTCATGGAGCATACATTTAAAAGGCTAAAATGTTTGACAGCAATGCTTCTGGGCATGCTCAGCTTATATCAGAAGGTTTTAGATAAAAATAAAGGAAAGGAAACTTTGAAGGTGCATTAATATTAGAGTTTGCTAGCAACGATGCCTCTCCTAGCAGCAAACACATTCAGGTACAGTGATTAGAGTATAGGGCTAAAGCCTTGGGGTTATCTGTCTAGAAAGACAAACTCTCCAGTCTTTTGGAAGCTAAGAACTTAAAATTCCTGGTGTCCTTAAATATCTTAGAATTCTTCATATGGCAAATAAACCACTTGAACATTTGCAAGTTACTCTCTTATTCTCTCATCTCCTTAAAAGAGAAGTGTCCCCTCCCTAGGAAATCACTGCAGCATAACATCTTTCACACTATTTCTCTAGAATGCTCCCTGGTGACATAGTGACACTTGTGTCAAATCAGTGGGGTTTTCTCAGGTCATAGTCTTCTGGCTTTCACAACATGTGGAATTGTTGACTATTCCTCTCCAGAATACTCATTTGTGCCTTTTCTTCAATGCACATAATTAGTTTTCTCACATACATCTTTAATCCTAGAAATATCTATTCATAGCCTGGACACCACCATGTACCTTGTTTTTCCACTGGCTGAGTTTGAGTAGCAAAGGAGTCCCTCCCACTGCTCATGTTCTATCTCTGTGGACTTTGTGAAGGCCCATTATCTCTTCCAGAACGTTGGGGTCCTTTAAAGTGACTAGAAATCAGAGCACTTCCAATCCAATTAGAGCATTGATTGGAACTCAATCCTCAAAGGAATGGGAACATTTGGGCAGGGGACTCTTCATAATTGGATGTCCTTGAGCTCTGAAATTAACCTGAGATATACTAGCAGGAACCCAAAGGCTACTCCTCCCTGGTCCTGCTCTAGCCTCCAGAGACTAACCCATCTTTCCCATGTCCCTACATGACATAAGTACAAGGCTGCTACATCTCCATTACCAAAGGAAAAATTGTTGAAAATTCAGAGCACCTGACAACATCACCTCTTCCACTGAGTTACCATGCTAGGATCATCCAAAGCGCATTATTTACCATTGTTAGAGACTGTAGACATCTTTGTTCTATATAAAAACTTTGCTGAGAATAACCGTATCTCTGTACCTCAGCCAAGTTCACTTCATGGAATATTTTGGGGGCACTTCCTTACAGTGACTGAGTCTGGCATAAACTTCTTCCAGCATAAGAGGCATCTAGGAATGGATTTCTCTAGGGTATATATAGAGAAGGATAGAGACATTTTAAGACCTAGAGATGGTCAGTTTGAATCAATAGACCTCATTCTAGAATCTTAGAAGAAAGGCAGAGGCTACAGGTACACTCAAATACATCTGAATCACTCCAACTACATTTCTGTCCTCAAAATCAGGGGTCTCCAATCCCCAGGCCATGGGCTGGCACTGGTCCGTGACCTGTTAAGAACAGCACTGAACAGTAGGAGGTGAGCAGCAGGAGAGTGAGCAAAGCTTCATCTGTATTTATAGCCACTACCTATTGGCTCATATCCTAAAACCATCTTCCTCTTTTACCCTCCCCCCACATTGATGGAAAAATGGTCTTCCACAAAACTAGTCCCTGGTGCCAAAAAGTTTGGGGACTGTTGTCCTAAAGGACCATATTTGTCCTTTGTTGTTGTTAGGTGCCATTGAGTCGATGTCCAACTCAGAGGGACCCTACGTACAACAGGCAAAATGCTATTGATAGTGTTTCTCTGCTAGTCATAGGGTTTTCAATGGCTTATTATTTGGGAATGGGTTGCTGGGTCTTTCTCCCAAGCCTACAGCACCTGGTGTTTACAGGCAGTTTCCCATCCAAGTACTAACCAGGCCTAACCCTATTTAGCTTCTGAGATCTGACGGGATCAGATGGCACAGTGGTATGACTGCAGGCAACATATTTGTCCTAGGGGAGAGTTTTCTACACTCTCTACTTCACCATGAATGTGTTTCATATGGAATATCCTCCCCTCTGGAATCTGTCCCTTTTGCTGCCTTTGATGATGGTCTCTCTAACTTTGAAGGGCTCAATCAGAATGCCTCCTCGTTCCCCCCCTGGCTAACCTCCTACATTATTTTTCCCATAAAACTCTCAAGACATTCTTCTCTCATCCCAACTCTGAAAAAACCTCAAAGAACCATGATAGCATGAGCATAAGAAAAGATATTCTTAACACCTCCCTGATTCCTCTTGTTCCTTACTCCCTTCAGGGACATTTGAGTCCTTTCCTATTCCCTGCCAGTCCCACAAACATTCTCTGCACTACATTGTCCTCAATTTTTTTCTTTCCTGACCAGTTCCTCCTGGATTTCTGGCCTTCATTTACCCAGCTAATTTGTGGAGATTTTCCCTCCTTCATTATCACAGAGCTGCAATGGAGTCATGATGGGAAATCTATCTTTTGAGGCTAGAGAAGTCATAGAAAAGGAAGACTTGGACAGATTAGAGTATTTTTACTTCCCCACAGTTGTTTTCCTGAGAACAATAATTCCCAAAGTATGGTTGTCTATAGGTTTTATTTGAAAAGAACAGTTTCATGGTCAAGCAAACCTAAGAAACAATTAAGTAAGTTTTTTTCCTACAAAAATTCTCCCAGCTTTAATATGATAACAGGAATTTATTAGTTACCTATTATTGCTTTAAAAATCCCCCAAGTTGTTTTTGTTGTTAGGTGTCATTGAGTCAGTCATCTGACTCATAGCTACCCTACATACAAGAGGTGAAACACTACTGTCGTGCTTCTCTGCTATTCATAGGGTTTTCAATGGCTGATTGTTTTGGGGGGAGTGGGTTACTTAGTCCTTCTCCCAAGCCTACAGCACCTGGTGTTCTCAGGTGGTCTCTCATTCAAATACTAACCAGGGCTGACCTTGATTAGTTTCAGAGATCTAATGGGATCTGACACCACAGAGGTATGGCTGCAGGCAATTATGATCAATTAGGGTAACAATATTGGCATGTAATGATATTCAATGGAATTTTATGCAGCTTAACAGAAATTGTCAACATTTTCCATGAGAAGTCATTGATTATTGGAAATCACAAACAAAAATTTCAGAACATACTTATATTAGAAGCTATGTTAATGGATACAATTCCCACTGGACCACTTTGATATCCATTTCCTCAGTTCTGCAAGTTGAAGGAATGACATGTCTTGTATGTCTTTGCAGGTGAGATTAGGTGGAAGAACTGGGTCCCTCATGGAGAGGAGAAGTCTGAATCTTACTCCAGCCAGAATCAACCATAGAAAACCCTATGAATCTCATTGAACCACTAGCAATTTTGCCCAGAATGGCACAAGGTTTGGTACTATATCTTTCTCTTGAACCTAGGGTTGCTATGGTTCTGACCCCACTTGATGGCAGCTCAGAGTGTCTTTTCTGGAAGCTCAGGAGGAATGGACCCCCCATGGGTGACTATAAAACATTCTGAAATAAAGGTGCTATGATTTTCAGCATCAGAGCCACTTGGATCCCCCCACAGCACTGGAAGGTGACTGGAATGTGGGGTTAGTGATACAGGAATGCATTTGTTTTTTCACACTGAAATTGTGTTTTCTAGCATGTGGTTACTCCATTCCCACTCCAGTCCATGAAGGAAAAACTTCCCATGAGTCTGCAGCTTATTATGGAGAATCTCAACACATGTCCACAACCAACTCTCATTTATGACTTTAACAACTGGGCAGGGTGAAAGTAATCCTAGAAAAAGTAAGTAGGAAAGTAATCCTAGGAAAATCTTGGATTTGAATTGTTAGGTCTAAGAATTTAAATTCAAAATCTTAGACCTAACAATTCAAATCCAAATTGTTTGGCATCTAGGCTGCATTTGTTTTTTCTGCATTAAATCCTGCCATGAGGGTGTACCAGGGAATGCCCCAGGTACTTACCTTTCTCAAGACTATGTTCAAAGAAGTTATATGGCTACTCAATCCCTCAGCCTGTTACTTGAGTCCTGTTGACATGGTGTGATTTTCTCCTGCAGAATGGGTGTTTTCCTTTGAGGATGCTCTATTTACTGTCCCAGGGCCTGAAACAGAAAATACCTTCAATCATTACGGGGTATATACTCACCTCTATTCCCATGTTCAATCTCAAATATTTGTGCCATGAGTAGAGTTCAATAGGCAAGTGTATGATCATTAGTGGAACCCAAAAGCACTAAGATCATTCCATACCAGAGGAGGAGTTCTCGAATTTTTCCAAACTCTTCTGACCCAACACAATAATGCTTCCATTACTCATATTATTCTCAGTCTCAAAAACTGCTCAAAAGTTTCAGATGAGCTTTGAGATATTCCATTGCCTTCCTTATTTAGAGGTACAATAGGGACATATTACAAAATCAAATCAGTCCCCCCAACACACATACAAAAATCATTATTGTTATGATTTGTATATTATCACCGAAAGGGGGCTAGGCAGGTATGATGCACATCATGTGTCTCTCCAGGCCTTCAAGAACTCATTTCATTCAGCATAGCGTGTTATCATTGCCTAATGGCAAAAGTTCACCTTAGCTTGCTCGATTGACTGAGCTACCATTGCAAGGTGAAAGAAAATACATCTGGGAAAGGGATCTGACATTAAGTCCACCCATTCAAATACATAGACCAGTAGTTTGAATCCAATTCTCCCATGATCTAAGGCTGCATTTCATTTTGCAGCCCCAAATAAGCACAAGAAGTGTTGCATGGAAAAGCACCAGACATGTGGAACAGTATTTGATCTCTTCAATAAGCATAGGATTCAGGTACTCATTTATAACTAAGTAATACAATTGAACAGAGAAGTTATTTCTTCTGGTTTACAAATGTTTATTTGATTATCAGACCAGGATCATATGGTCTGTTACTCCTGGGATTCAGTGAGGCACAATGCCATGAGAGAAGGCAGTGGGTGTAATATGCTCACCTTCTGGCCTTTATTATGGAGTCTGCATGTGTATGTGTGTGTGTGTGTGTGTGTGTGTGTGTGTGTGTATGTGTGTGTGTGTGCATGCACTCCTGTGTGTGTGTGAAAATTTAGGTAATATCCAATATTTTAAAATATGAACGTATGAAAGGAAGATCCATTTCATTGTAAATTTTGCATCTTCCCCACCAGCAGAACAATGTAAATTAATAGGCTAGGAGGGAATTGTGAGTAACTGATACACATATATCTTAGTGTAAGTAGTTTGACTTGCAAATAGTTCTAGGATTTCTTTTTATGGAAAACTGGGTCACAAAATTGACAAGTAGTTGTGTTCCATGGAACGTTGTGCAACTTATTAGAAATTGTCAATATTTTCCATTAGAAGTCATAGATTCTTGAAAAATACAACACAAAATGTTCAGAACATATTCATATTAGAAGCTATGTTAATGGATACAGTTCCCACCAGACACCTTTGACATCCATTTCCTCAGATCTGCAAGTTGAAGGGAGGACATCTCTAGTGTGTCCTTCCCTGTGAGACCAGGTGGAAATAATGAGTCCCTCAATGAGAGAAGGAATTCGAAGCTTACTCCAGTCAAATCAGTCATAGAAAACCCTATGAATCTCACAGAACCACTGACAATATTTCCATGCATGGCACAGGGTGTTGTACTATATCCTTTTCTTGAACCTAGGGTCAAAATGATTCTGACTCCACTCTATGGCAGTTCAAAGAAAGAACAATAGTGTTTTCCCAGTGATCTGCCATGCTTTTCCACTAGAGTGTTTATCTGGAAAATCAGGAGGAATGAGCCATCAATGAGTGACTATGATACATTCTGAAACAGAGGTGCCATGATTTTCAGCATTAGAACCACTTGGATCCCCCCACAGCACAGGCTTAGTGAAAGGTGGGGATAGTCATTATTGGAATGCATTCATTTTCTCCCCCTGAAATTGTGCTTCTCACACATGTGGTTATGCATTCCCTCCCCATTCTCTCTCCCTCTACTTGAAGGTAAAAATTCCCATGACACTGCAGCTTATCATTTGGCCTCCCAACACATGTCACATACAACACTTATTTATGACTTTAACACCTGGGTAGGGTGAAAGAAAACCATCTTAGGAAAATCCTGAATTCAAATTGTTAGGTCTCAGAATTCTAATTTGAATTCTCACACCTAACAATTCAGATCCAAATTGTTTGGGATTCCAGACTGCATTTGGTTTTTCTGCATGAAATGCTGCCACAAGGGGGCGCTAGGGAACAAGCAAAGTCCTTGACTTTTTCAAGACAATGTTCAAAGTAACATGATGACTGAAAACCTCAGTTTGTTACTCAAGTCCTGTTGATGTGATGTTATATCTCCTACAGAATGTGTGCCCCATTCACAATATTTGCTTCTAATGAGGTTCAATGGAATGGTATGCCACATATTAGAAATTGTCAACATTTTCCATTAGAAATCATTGATTCCTGAAAAATACAAATACAAAAAGTTCAGAGCATACTCATATTAGAAGCTGTGTTAAGGGATACAGTTCCCATCAGACCCCTTTGACATCCATTTCCTCAGCTCTGTAAATTGAAGGAATGACATGTCTGGTATGTTCTAGCATGTGAGACCATGTGGATGCACTGGGTCCATCATTGGAAGAAGGATTCTGAAACTTACTTATGTCAAAATCAGCCATAGAAAACCCTATGAATCTCATTGAACCACTGACAATTAAGCCAGGCATGGCACAAGATTTGCTACTATACCCTTCCCTTGAGCCTAGGGTCATTATGGTTCTGATCCCAGGATTTCAGTTCAGAAAAAGAATAATAATGCTTTCTGAAGTGATCTGCCATTCCCTTCTCCAAAGGGTGTCTTATCTGGAAATTCAAGAGGAACAGACCCACATAGGTGAAAGGGATATATTCAGAAATATATGTGCCATGACTTTCAGCACCAGAACTACTTGGACCCCCACAGCACAGATTGACTGAAAGGTGGGGTTAGTCATATTGGAATGCATTCATTTTCTGTCCCTGAAATATTGCTTTGTGAGTATGTGGTTGTTCAAGTCCCTCTCCAGTCTGTGAAGGAAAAACTTCCAGTGATTCTGCAGCTTATCATTTGGCCTCCTGACACATGACCATGTCCAACTCTTATTTAAGACTTTAACATCTGGGCAGGTTGAAAGAAGACAGTCCTAGGAAAATCTTGGATTTTAGTTGTTAGGTCTAAGAAATTGAATACAAATTCCTTGGCCTAACAATTTGAATCCAAATTGTTTGGGATTCCAGGCTGCATTTGGATTTTCTTCATTTAAACCTGTCACTAGGGGCGCCAGGGAATGCCCAAGGTCCTTGTATTTCTCAAGAAAATGTTCAAAGAAGTAACATGGTGACTGAAAACCTCAGCTTGTTACTCAAGTCCTGTTGATGTGGTGTTATATCTCCCACAGAAAGTGTGCTCCATTCATAACTGCTGGCAATGAGGTTCAGTAGAATGGTATGTCACTTATTAGAAATTGTCAACATTTTCCATTAGAAGTCATTGATTACTGAAAAATACAAATACAAAAAGTTCAGAACATGCTCATTTAGAAGCTGTGTTAAGGGATACCGTTCCCTCCACACCCCTTTGACATCCATTTCCTCAGATCTGCAAGTTGAAGGAATGACATGTCTGGTATGTCATGTGAGGAATAGCATGTGAGACCATGTGGAGATACTGAGTCCATCATTGAAAGAAGGAATCTGAAGCTAACCCCAGTCAGAATCAGCTATAGAAAACCTTATGAATCTCTTTGGAACCACTGACAATTAAGCCAGGCATGACACAGGTTTTAATCCTACCCTTCCACTGAACATAGGGTCAATATGGTCCTGACCCAGGATTGCAGTTTAGAGAAAGAATAATAATTGTTTCCAAAGTGATATGCCATGTTCTTTTCCCTAGACTGTCTTATCTGGAAATTCAGAAGGAATGAACCCTTATGGGTGACAGGGATACATTCAAAAATACATGTGCCATGACTTTCAGCATTAGAACCACTTGGATTCCCTATTAGCAAAGGATGGCTGAAAGGTAGGGTTAGTCATATTGGAACATATTCATTTTCTGCCCCTGAAATTTTGCATTTGGAGCATGTGGTTGTTCAATTCCCTCTCCAGTCCAGAAAGGAAAAACTTCCCATGACTTTGTGGCTTATTATTAGGAATCTCAAAACATGTCCACATCTAACTCTCATTTAGGACTTTAACATTGGGGCAGGGTGTAAAAAAACCATCCTAAGAAAATCTTGGATTTGAATTGTAGGTCTAAGAATTTGAATTCTAAGAATTCAAATTTGAATTCTTAGACCTAACTGTTGAAACCCAAATGGTTTGGGATTCTAGGCTACATTTGGTTTTTCTGCATTAAACCCTGCCATGAAGGGGAGCTAGAGAATGCCCAGATCCTTGCCTTTTCAAGACTGTTCAAAGAAGTAACATGTTGACTAAATACCTCAGCCTCTACTCAAGTCCTGTTGATGTGATGTTGTATCCCCCATGATTATGTGCTCCATTCATACTATTTGCACATAATGAAGTTCACCAGTATGTTATGCCACTTATTAGAAGTTGTCAACGTTTTCCTTATTTCTCATTGACTACTGAAAAACACAAACAGAAAAAGTTCAGAACATGCTCATATTAGAACCTGTCTTCAGAGATATAGTTCCAGCCAGACCCCTTTGACATCCATTTCCTCAGATCTACAAGCTGAAAGAATGACATGTCTGGTATGTCTTTGCATGAGAGACCAAGTGGAAGTAATGGGTCCCTCATTGAGTGAAGGCATCCAAAGCTTACTTCAGTCAGAATTAGCCATAGAAAACCCTATGAATCTCATTTAACCACTGACAAATTTGCTGGGCATGGCACATGGTTTGGTCCTATACCCTACCCTTGAACCTAGGGTCGCTATGTTTCTGACCCCAGGATTGCATTTCAGAGAGAGAATAATAATGGCTTCTGAGGTGATCTGATGTGTTCTTCTCCCTAGAGTGTCTTATCTGGAAGCTCAGGAGGAACAGACCCCCATGGGTGAATGGAATACATTCTGAAATATAGGTGCCATGACTTTCAGCATCAGAACTACTTGGATACCCAAACAGCACAGGCTGACTGAAAGGTGGGGATAGTCATATAGGGATTCATTCATTTTCTCACCATGAAATTATGCATTTCAAGCATGTGGTTGTTCAATTCCCTCTACATCCCTGAAGGAAAATCTTCCTGTGATGCTGCAGCTTATCTTTTGACCTCCCGACTCATGTCCATGTGTGACACTTATTTACAATTTTAACACCTGGGAAGGGCGAAAAACAATCCTGGGAAAATCTTGGATTAGAATTGTTATGTGAAAGAATTCAAATTCAAATACTTAGACTTAACCATTCAAATTTGAATTCTTAAACCTAACAATTTGAATCCAAATTGTTTGAGATCCCAGTCAGCATTTGCTTTCTGAATGAAATTCTGCCACCAGGGGGCACAAGGGAATGTCCAAGGCCCTTCCCTATCCCCAGCCTGTGTGTTCAGAGAAGTAACATGGTGACTCAAAACCATAGCCTGTTACTCAAGTCCTATTGATGTGACATGATATCTCCCGCAGAATGTGTGCTCCATTCATAATATTTGAGTGTATTGAGGTTCAATGGAATTGTATGCCACTTATTAGAAATTGTCAACATTTTCCATTGGAAGTCATTGATTATTCAAAATTACAAACACAAAAAGTCCAGAACATGTTCATATTAGAGGCTGTGTTAGGGGATACAGTCCCACCAGACCCATTTGACATCCATTTCCTCAGATCTGGGAGTTGAAGGAATGACATGACTGGTATGTCCTTTCATGTGAGACCAGGTGGGACACTGGGTTCATCATTCAGGGAAGGAATCCGAGCTTAGTCCAGTCAGAATCAGCCACAGGAAACCCTATGAATCTCGTTCAACTATGGACAATTTTGCCAGGCATGACACATGTTTGGTCTTATACCCTTCTCTTGACACTAGGGTCACTATAATTCTGACCTGAGGATTGCAGCTCAGAGAAAGAATCATAATGGTTTCTGAAGGGATCTCCCATGTTCTTCTACCTAGAGTGTCATATCTGTAAGGTTGGGAGGAACATAACCCATGGGTGACTGGAACACATTTTGAAAGAAAGGTGCCATGATTCCCAGGATCTGAACCACTGGGGTCTCCTGACAGCAAAGGCTAACTGAAAGGTGGAGATAGTCATGTGGGAATGCATTCCCTTTATCCCATGAAATTTTGATTTTTGAGCATGTGGTTGTTCTATTCTCTCACCAGTCCATGAAGGAAAAACATCCCATGACCCTAGAACTTACTATTTGGTTTCACAACACTTGTCCACATCCAACTCTTATTTATGACTTTAACACCTACATATGGTGAATGGAAAAAAAATCCTAGGAAAATCTTGGGTTCAAATTGTTCAGTATAAGAATTCATATTGGAATTCTTAGACCTAATGACTTGAATCCAAATTCTTTGGGATTCCAGGCTGCATTTATTTTTCTGCATGAAATCTTGCCACGAGGGACTGCCAGGGGTTGCCCAAGGTTCTTGCCTTTCTCAAGACTATGTTCAAAGAAGTAACATGGTGACTCAGTACCTCATCCTGTTACTTCAGTCTAGTTGACATGGCATGATATCTCCCACAGAATGTGTGCTCCATTCATAATATTTGGACCTTTGTAATGAGTTTCAATGAAATAATATGGCCCTTAGTAGAAATTGTCAACATTTTCCATCAGAAGTCATACATTACTGAAAAATATAACCAAAAATGTTCAAAACATTCTCATGTAGAAGTCATGTTAAGGGATACAGTTCCCAGTAGACCCCTTTGACATCCATTTCCTCAGAAGTGTGAGTTGAAGGAATGACATGTCTAATATGTCCTTGTATAAGACCAGGTAGAATTACCAAGTCACTCATGCAGAGAAGAAATTTGAAACTTACTCCAGTAAGAATCAGCCATATAAAACCCTACAAACCTCATTGAACCACTGACAGTTTTTCTGGGCATGGCACAAGGTGTGCTACTACAACCTTCTCTTGATCCTCAGTTCTCTATGGTTTTTTCCCAGGATGTCAGTTCAGAGAAAGAATGATAATGGGTTCCCCAAATGATCTGGTGTGTTTTTCTCCATACAGTGTCTTATCTGGAAGCTCAGGAGGGACGGACCCCCATGGGAGACTGGGATACATCCTGAAATACAGCGGCCACAATTTTCAGCATCAGAGGCAATTGGATTCCCCACAGCAAAGGCTGACTGAAAAATAGGAATATTCATATTGGTATATGATCATTTTACCCCACTTAAATTGTGCTTTTTGGACATGTGGTGGTTCAATCCACTTTCCAAGCCATGAGGGAAAAACTTCTCATGAGACTGCAGCTTACCCTTTGGCCTCCAGACACACATCCACATCCAACTCTTATTTATGACCTTAGCACCTGGACAGTGTGAAAGAAAACAATCCTAGGAAAATCTTGGATCTGAATTCAAATTTGAATTCTTAGACCTAACAATTTGAAGGTCCTTGCCTTTTGAAGAATATTTTCAAAGAAGTAAGGTGGTGACTCAATACTTCAGTTTAATACTCCAGTCCTGTTGACTTGATGTGATATCTGCCCCAGAATGTGTACTCCATTCATAATATCTGCATGTATGTAATGAGATTCAATTGAATGTTATGCAGTTTAGTAGAAATAGTCAATATTTTCCATCGAAGTCATGGATTACTGAAAAATACAAGCACAATAAGTTCAGAACATGCTCATGTTAGAAGCCATGTTAGGGGATACAGTTCCCCCTAGAGCCCTTGATATCCATTTCCTCAGATGTGCGAGTTGAAGGAATGACATGTCTGGTATGTCCTAGCATATGAATCAGAGTGAATTACTGGTTCTCTTGTGCAGAGAAGGAATTTGAAGCTCTACTCCAGTAAGATCAGCCACTGAAAACCATACAAACTTCACTGAGACGCTGGAATTGTCCTGGGCATGCCACAGGATATGCTACTATAGCCTTCTCTTGCTCCTCAGTTCTCTTTGGTTTCTCCCCAGGATTTCAGTTCAGAGAAAGAATAATAGTGGTTTCCCAGATGACCTGGTATAATTTTCTCCCTACAGTGTCTCATCTGGAAGCTCAGGAGGGACAGACCCCCATGGAAAACTGGGATACATCCTGAAATACAGAGGTTATGATTTTCAGCATCAGAACCAATTGGATTCCCCACAGCAAAAGCTGAGCGAAAAGTGGGCATATTCATATTGGAATACAACCATTTAACCCCCCACACACACATTGTGCTTTTTGGGTTTGTGGGGGTTCAATTCACTCTCCAGTCCATGAGGGAAAAACTTCCCATGACACCGTAGTTTACCCTTTGCCCTCCTGATACAGGTCCATGTCCAGCTCTTATGTACAACTTTAGCACCTGATAAAGTGCGAAAGAAAACAATCCTAGAAAAATCTTGGATTCGAATTGTTTGGGATTCCAGGCTGATTTTGGTTTTTCTGCACAAAATCCTGCCATGAGGGGGCACCAGAGGATGCCCAAGTTCCTTGCCTTTCAAAGAATATGTTCAGAGAAGGTGGTGACTCAATACCTCAGCCTGTTACTCCAGTCCTGTTGAGGTGACGTGACATCTGCCCTAGAATGTGTTCTCCATTCACAATATTTGCACATATATAATGAGATTCAATGGAATGTTGTACCATTTAATAGAAATCATCAACATTTTCCATCAGAATTCATGGATTACTGAAAAATGAAAACACAATAAACTCATATTAAAAGCTGTTTTAAGGTATACAGTTCCTACTAAATCCCTTTGTCATTCATTCCCTCAGATGTGCCAGTTGAAGGAAAACATGTCTGGTGTGTCCTTGCATGTGAGACCAGGTGGAATTACTGGGTCATTCTTGGAAAGAAGGAATTCTAAACTTACTCCAGTCAGAATAGGCCATAGAAAACCCTATGAATCTCATTGAACCACTGACAATTTTGCAGGGTATGGCACAGGGTTTACTACTATACCCTTTGTTTGAACCTAGGGTCTCATTGGTTTTATCTTCAGGATAGCAGTTCAGAGAAAGAATAAGAATGGCTTCCCAAATTATCTGGTGTGTTTTTGTCCTTACATTGTCTTATATGGAAGATCAGGAGGGGATTGATGCCATGGGTGACTGGAATACATCCTGAAACACAGGTGCCATGAATTTCAACATCTGACCCAGAGGATCCCCCACAGCACAGGCTCATTAAAGGTGGACTTAGTCATATTGGAATGTATTCATTTTCTCCCCCTGA
The DNA here is from genome assembly GCA_007922755.1 of Pedetes capensis. Taxonomy (NCBI): domain Eukaryota; kingdom Metazoa; phylum Chordata; class Mammalia; order Rodentia; family Pedetidae; genus Pedetes; species Pedetes capensis. Next base: position 125,992 of record VMDO01001129.1, on the reverse strand, counting down.
AATTGTACTTTCAAGCATGTGGTGGTTCAATTCCCTTTCTATTATAAGAGAGAAAAATTCCAATGACACTACAGCTTAACATTTGGCTTTCTGACACATGGCCAAGTCCAACTCTTATTTATGACTTTAACACCTGGGCAGGATGAAAGAAAACAGTCTTAGGAAATTCTAGGATTCGAATTGTTAGGTCTAAGAATTCTAATTCTAAAGAATTTTAGTTTGGGATTTCAGGCTTCATTTGTTTATGCTGCATGAAATCCTTCCACCAGGGGGTGCCAGGGGGTGCCCAAGGTCCTTGCCTTTTCAAGACTGTTGTTTTCAAGACTGTTTCACAGAAGTAACATGGTAACTCAATACCTTAGCATCTTACTCCAGTCCTGGTGACAAGACATGATATCTCCAGTATAATGTGCACTCTATTCATAATATTTCCACATACATAATGAGGTTCAATAAATAATATGCCACTTGTTAGGTGCTGTCGAGTCGGTATCCAACTCATAGCAACCCTCATAGGGTTATCAATGGCTGACTGTTTCTGGATTGCCTTGGGAGTGGATTGCCAGGAGCTTCTCCCATTTTTGCGGGGCTGGGAATTGAACTCGGGACCTCAGAGACTGCAGCGCAGTGCTCTACTGACTGAGCTAAATCCCAGCCAATATGCCACTTAGTAGAATTATAAACATTTTCCTTCAGAAGCCATGGATTACCGAAAACACAAACACAAAAACTTCAGAATATGCTCATATAAGAGGCCGTGTTAAAGGATACAATTCACAGCAGACCCTTTGACAACCATTTCCTCAGTCATGGGACTTGAGGGAATGACATGTCTGGTATGTCCTTGCATGTGAGAGCAGGTGGATTTACCAGGTCCCTCGTGAAGAAATGGAATTTGAAACTTGCTTAGTCAGAAATGACCATAGAAACCCTTATGAATCTCATTGAACTACTGACAATTTTGCTGGGCATGGGACAATGTTTGCTAATATACCCTTCTCTTGATCCTAGGGTCCTTATGGTTCTGTCCCCAGGATGGCAGTTGAGAAAAGAAAAGTAATGTTTTTTTCAAATGATCTGCCATGTTTATCTCCCTACAGTGTCTTATCAGGAAGCCTAGGAGAGACATAACCCCATGGGTGATTGGTATACATCCTGAAACAGAGTGCCATGACTTTAGCATCAGAACCACTTGGATCCCCCCATAGCACATCTTAACTGAAAGGTGGGTTTAGTCATATTGGATTCATTCTCTTTCTCCCCCTGAAATTGTGCTTTTTTGAGGATGTGGTCATTTAATTCCCTCTCTGTTCTGTGAGGAAAAACTTCTTGTAATGCTACATCTGACCTTTTGTCTTTTCGACACATGTCCCCATCCATCACTTATTTATGACTTTAACACCTGGGCAAGTTGAAAGAAAACAATCCCGGGAATATCTTAGATTTGAATTGTTAGATTTAAGAATTCAAATTCTTAGATCTAACAATTCCAATCCAATTTGTTTGGGATTTCAGGCTTCATTTGCTTTTCATGCATGAAGTTCTGCCACAAGGTGGCATCAGGGGTTGCCAAGGTTCTTGACTTTTCAAGACAATGTTGTAAGAAGTAACATGGTGTCTCAGTACCTCGGCATGTTACTCCAGTCCTGTTGACATGATGTGATATCTCAGGCAGAATGTGTGCTCCATTCATAATATCTGGACATATGTAATGAGGCTCAATGGAATATTACGCCACTTGGAGAAATTGTTACCATTTTCCATCCCACATCATAGATTACTGAAAAATACAAACACAGTAAGTTCAGAACATGGTCATATTATAAGCTGTGTTAAGGCATACAATTCCCACCAGACCCTTTGATATCCATATCCTCAGATATGAGAGTTGAAGGAAATACATGACTGGTGTGTCATTGCATGTAAGACCAGGTGGAATTACCATGTCCCTCATGGAGAGAAGGAATTCGCAGCTTCCTCCAGTCAGAATCAGCCATAGAAAACCCTCCGAATTTCATTGAACCACTTACAATTTTTCTGGGTATGGCACAGGGTTTGCTCCTATATCCTTCTCTTAATCATAGGGTCACTATGGTTCTGTTCACAGGATGGCAGTTCAGAGAAAGAATAATAATGGTTTTTCCAAATGATCTGCCATGTTTTCCTCCCTATAGTGTCTTCTCTGGAAGTTCAGGAGGGATGAACCTCCACTGGTGACTGGGATACATCCTGAAACACAGATGCCATGATTTTCGGCATTGAACCACTTGGATCCCCCCTCCCACACCATGGGCTGACTTAAATTGGGCTTAGTCATATTGGAATGCATTTGCTTTCTCCCCCTGAAATTGTGCTTTTTGAGCATGTGGTGGCTCAATACCCTCTCTATGCCATGAGGGAAAAAATTCCCTGTGATGCTGCAGCTTACCATTTGGCCTCCCAACAAATGCCCATGTCCAGATCTTATTTACAATTTCAACAGCTGGGCAGGTTGAAAGGGATTGGGATTTCAGGCTTCATTTGGTTTTTCTGCATGAAATCCTGCCATGAGGGAGTACCGGGGTTGCCCAAGGCCCTTGCCTTTTCAAGACTATGTTCAAAGAAGTTAGATGGTCACTCAGTACCTTAGCCTGTTACTCCAGTCCTGTTGATGTGATGTGATATCTCCCATAGAATGTGTGCTCCATTCATAGTATTTGGACATATGTAATGAGATTCAATGAAATATTAATCCACTTAGTAGAAATCATCCACATTTTCCATCCAAAGTCATAGATTACTGAAAAATACACAGTAAGATCAGAACATGCTCATATTACAAGCCATATTAAGGGATACAGTTTCCACCAGACCCTTTGGTATCCATATCCTCATATGTGCAAGTTGAAGGAAATACATGTCCAGTATGTCCTTGCATGTGAAACCAGGTGGAATTACAATGTCCCTTGTTGCTGCAGTCCGGCTACAGCCTAGGATCCAGGGGTTCCCGAAGGCAGATGAGGAATTGGCAATGGGTAATAGACACAGCAGCTCGGAGGATCTGTTCCATTTATTTTTCAGATAGCTCAATGTTTTATACAATTTTTTTAGGCTTAGGTTACGCAAGCAGTTAATCATGAAACAAAGTTTTACAAGCACCTGTTAATTATAATAACCCATAGTTCAAAACATAAACTTTACTATCTCCAGACACCAAACACTTGGAAGGTCTCTTTCCTCTCAGGCTTTTCATAAATGATAAACTATAATAGGGTATTTGAACTCTATCCTTATTGAACAACAGCCTCTATTCTTTTTTTCTAACTGGGAACCAAGGTCTGTACATAAGCATCTCCGCATGCTGTGTATCCACTCTTTTCCCCAGCTGGGAGCCAAGGTCGGCCTTTGGACAGATAAGCACCTCCATGTTAAATTGTCAAGGAAGCTTTTGTGCTGTGGGAACAGGCCTATGTATTCTTTTGATTGTTCTATACTTTTTTGTAAACCTTAGCTATCATAGGTGGGGCCACTTTAGTCCAACTAGGGGCTAACAACTCAGCTTGCTGCAGCTGAAGCATAAATTACTTAATGCTTGAGTTCTAGGGTGGAAGTTGTTGATCAGCTTTAACTAGAATATTGTCCATATAACCCTTACAATTGGAGGTCATTTCCTCTAATTCATTTACAAATTCCCCCAGTCATGTCATTCTTTCAGCACTTGTTTCATTAGAGTTTAAAACAATATTAGTTACGAGTATTAGTCCTAAACATGAAGTAATTATGTACATAATAATTAGAAGCAGTAATCCTATTCCTAGAAAGCAAAAAGCACATTTTCCTTTTCTCCATCCCCATCCATTTCTTGGAAGATGAGTTTCTTGAACCCCTCGTCCCCATATCTGGACCTTGTCAGACAATATGGTTAGAAATGGCTGTGGCACCTTGTGGAGAGGAGTCTAAAGATTACTCCAGTCAGAATGAGCCATCAAAAACCCTATGAATCTCATTGAATCATTGACAATTTTGCTGCGCATTGCATAGGGTTTGGTACCATATCCTTCTCTTGAACCTAGGCTCACTATGGTTCTGACCCCACTCAGTGGCATTTCAGAGAAAGTTCAAAAATATTTTCTGAAGTGACCTGTCATGTTCTTTTCCCTAGAGTCTCTTCTCTGGAAGCTCATGAGGAACGCCCCCCCCCCATAGGTGACTATGATACATTCTGAAATACAGGTGACATAATTTTCAGCATCAGAACCACTTGGATCCCTCCACATTACAGACTGAGGGTTGGGTTACTCATATTGGAATGCATTCATTTTCTCCCACTGAAATTGTGTTTTCAAGCATGTCATTGTTCAATTCCCTCTTCAGTCTATAAAGGAAAAAACTTGCCATGACTCTGTCGCTTATCCTTTGTCCTCAGGACACATGTCCACATCCAATTCTCATTTATGACTTTAACACCTGGGCATGGTGAAAGGAAGCATTCCTAGGAAAATCTTGGACTCCATTCAAATCCAAATTGTTTGGGATTCCAGGCTGCATTTGGTTTTTCCACATTAAACCCTGCCATGAGTGGGCTCCAGGAAATGTGCCAGGTACTGGCCTTTCTCAAGACTATGTTCAAAGAAGTCACATGGCTACTCAATACCACAGCCTGTTACTCAAGGCTTGTTGACATGGCATGATATTATCCCGCAGAATATGTGCTCCCCTTTGACATTGCTCTATTTACTCTTACAGGCCCTGAATCAGAAAACACCATTCCATCATTTCAGGTTATATATTCACCTCTCTTCTCATGTTCAACCCCAAACTTTTTTGCCATGGGTAGAATCCAATAGGCAAGTGTATGATCATAAGTGGAATCCAAAAGCACTAAGATCATTCCATACCAGAAGAGGAATTCTCAAATTTTCCTGAACTGTTCTGACCCAACACATGAATGCTTCCATTACCCATATGATTCTCAATCTCAAAAACTGCTCTAAAGTTTCAGATGAGCTTTGACATGTTCCATTGCCTTCATTATTCAGCGATTCAATAGGGACATATTACAAAATCAACTCAGTCCCCCCACCACACACACAATAATCATTCTTGTTATGATTGGTATATCACCATGAAAAGTAGGCTAGCCAGGTATGAAGTACTTCACGTGTCTCTCTAAGTCCTTCAAGAACTCATTTCTTTCAGCATAGCATGTTATAATCTCCCTAATGGCAAATGTCCATTTCCAACTTGCTTCTTTTACTGTGCTACCATTGCAAGGGAAAACAAAGACATCTCAGATGTGGATTCGACATTAAGTCTACCCATTCAAACACATAGGCCAGTAATTGGAATCGAATTCTCCTAGGATCGAAGACTGCATTTCATTTTGCAGCCCCAATCAAGCACAAGAAACATTGCATGGAAATGCACAGACATGTGGAACTGTGCTTGATCTCTTCAATAACCATAAGATTCAGATTCCCATTGCTTTGTGAAATACTTGAGTAATACCATTGAACAGAGAAATTATTTCTTCTGGTTTACAAGTATTTATTTGATTATCAGGCCAGGATCACATAGTCTGTTAGTCCCCGGTATGGGTGAGGCACCATGTCATGACAGGAGGTAGGTATCATATGCTCACCTTATGGCCTTTGGAGTTGAGTCTGTGTGTGTGTTTGTGTGTGTGTTTGTGTGTGTGTGAAAAATATAGGTGATATCCAATATTTAAAAAGTAAGGACATGTGAAAGAAAGATCAATTGCACTGTAAATTTTGCATTTTCCCCACTAGCAGGGCAATGTAAACCAATAGTCTGGGAGGCAATTGTGAGTAATTGATACATATATATCTAAGTGTGAGTAGTTTGACTTGCATATAATTCTGGGGGTTCTTTTTATGAACATTTAGAGGCTTAAAAGACAAGAAAGCTGGACATGGTGATGTTGTTATTGTTGTTGTTGTTAGGTGCCTTGAGCTGAGTCTGACTCATAGCCTCTAATCTCAGCACTTGAGAGCCAGGAGCAGGATGATAGCAAGTTCTAGGACAGTCTGGACTATATAGCAAGACTCTGCCTCCAAACAACAACAACAACAACCTCCCCTCACATAAACACTACCAAACTGTTTCTGTGGGCCAGGATTCAGGATAAGGCCTAGCTGAGAGCTTTGGTTTGAGGTCTCTCATGAGGCTGGAGTTAACATCCCAACCAAGGTTGCAGTCACCTGAAGGCTTGACAGGGACTGGAACATCCACTTCCAAGAAAATGCACTCACCTGGCTAGCAACTGATGTTGCCTGCCAGAAGGATTTCAGAGTTTCCTGTAGCATGGACTCCTCCATAACTGTGCTTGAGTATTTCATGATATGCCAGTGGGCTCCCTCAGAGTGAGTGATCCAAGAGAGCAAAGGGGAAACCATAGTATCTCCATGCCTTGTCTCAGAAGTTACACACCATCAGTTTTGCTCTAATTAATTACCTACAGGTAAATCTTGCGCAATGCAGGAAGTGTGTAAATACCAGGAGGTGAGTGACACTGTCCTTCACTGTTGGAAGTGGGCTAGTGCAATGCATTATAAATTCCAAGACTTATTTGAAAACACAATATTTAATAGAGCATTCCAAGACACTAGGATTTCATGATACAAACATTGGGGGAAAACTACCATGGAAGGTCACATTGGGGCATAAGGTTCTTGGAGACTCACAAGTGGCAGGGAAGATGTATCTGTTTGGAGGAAGAATCCTAACAACGAGGGCATGAGTGTGCCTTGAGGATTCCCAGAAATGGAAGACATGGGAAGCTAGATCTGGGGTCTCACCTGGAAGTGTGGCTCAGAGGCCATCCCAAAGAAGATTCCTCAGTTTAGGATGGGAAGCACAGTGCTGCCCTGCCAGTCCCAAACTGCTTGAACTGTCTACTCTTGCAAGCTGTTTATTTCCTCTGGCTTACAGTAAAGAAGGGGAGAAAATGTCAAAGTTCACAGGCTGAAAAGAAGAACTGTTGTCACAGAATCCCTAAACTATGGAGATGGAGACATTCTAGAGGGCTCAGCTGTTCCCAGCCGGAGCAGCCTGGGGTACCATGGTCTGTGGCATTGTGCATGCTGCTTTCAACAAGGCCCCAACAGTCTCCTTTGTGGTCTGTCCTAAGACTATGTAAAGTGACTTGGATGATTCAGACCACAAAAGCCTTGTTTTTACCCACTTAATTTGCACAATGATTTGTGTTTGAAAAGGTCTCAGTCTGGAGTCAGAGCCACCCTGCTTGGAGGAAACAAATTCTCATCAAATGTTTATAGTGACTATATCCGGGATACAGAAAAGGAAGAGAAAGTATTAAAAAAAACTAGAGAGAATAGAGAAGTGGTCACGGAAAAAGAAAGGAAAGATGCGTGACAAAAAGGAAGGAATAAGAAAACATGATCATCTTACCTGAAAATGATAAGGAAAAGGAAATTTATATCTTACATCTGGAGATTCCCCCACCCCCTAACCCAGCATCACTCTCGTTGACCCAGCAACGTGCTTTCCCCTCTTTGGCCATAAGGTGGCACTCTCCTGACTTTTTTCCGCCCCCCAAAAAAATAAGAAGTGGGGCGGGGGAGATGGGAGAGGAGAGAGAAAAGGCAAAGCACTGCCCCAACCAAGAACATTTGAAAACCCACCCCATAATACTTAAAATCTGGGACAAAGAACCGTCAGGACGGAACTGCTTCAATTGCAAAACTTCAGGCAGCCAGGGGAGCGGCTCCGGAGCCTCAGCCCTGAGCAGCCCCTTTAAAAAAGCGGAGTACAGTATTGGGATTCTTGAAACCTGAAACCTAGAAACAGAATCGAAGCGGAAACCAGAGGGAAAACCTTGAACTCCTCCAGACAATTGCTTCCGGGGAGTTTTCTAGGGAGCGAAGAGGAATAAAGGACCCGAGAAGAGGAGCCCTCGGATGGCGCGTCCCTGAGGGTCGTGGCGAGTTCGCGGAGCGTGGGAAGGAGAGTATCCTACTGTCTCCCTGGGCTGAGGATCATGGCCACCGTGGAACAGAAAGCCCTTGGTATTGGCTTCAAGTGCCTCTCTTTGGCCACTCTGGTGCTCATCTGTGCCGGGCAAGGGGGACGCAGGGAGGATGGGGGTCCAGCCTGCTACGGGGGATTTGACCTGTACTTCATTTTGGACAAGTAAGTGCCGTTGAGTCGTTGCGCCCTAGGCTAAGCTGATGATGATGCTTTCTTGCCGGGTAGGGCTGATCAGCCGGGTCGCTCTGGGACAGGCACGCATCTTGAGGGACCTAGAGGGACCGCGGGAGGAGGCTGCGCCTACCGCTGCGCCTTTGTTGGGGAGCGCTCCTCCCATCCCACTTCTGCGCGGCCCGAGCCCGCAGGGGTGGCGATGCGGCTTGTTTGGGGGGGACAACTTCTGCCTTGGTGTCTGTAACTGAGGAACGTGCGAGGAACTTGGAGGATGGTATTGCCTTACTCCGTTTCAGTGACTCCTTCCCCTTTTAGTGAGAAAGGCTTGCTAACCAGAGACAGAACTTCCAAGCATTTCTAAAGTAAGAGGCGTGGGCATTTCAAAATTTCCCGTCTCTTTTTAAAAATGCCGTCACACAGAATGTATTACTTTTGTTCCTAATATAATGCATGTTCTGCCTGAGCACTTAATGCAAATATGAGGCTGGGTTTCTCAGCATCACAACTATTGAGATTTAAGTTTGGTCATTCTTTGTGGTGAGGCTGTCCTTTGCATTGTACGGTGTTTAACAACATCCCTGGTCTCTACCGAGGAGATGCCGAGTCACACTCTCCCCCCTTCCTCATTAGTGGTGACAACAAAAAATGTCTCCAAATATTGCCAGGAAAGTAAATTCTACCTCTTCTTCCCCTTAAGGACCCAGGTGTAGGTGAATTCAAGCCCTTGGTCATCTGACTCCTGGGCTACTAGGGAAGTGCAGGAACCCTGGCTTCCTTGCTAAAGTAGTTAGTGGATAGGCTTCAGGACTTTGCTCAAGGGACAGCTGAAATCTGACCAATTAAACACTTCCCAGATCCCCACAGGCTTGCCAAGCCACAGTGGCTCAAGGAAGCTTCATGCTATCTGCTGAAAAGCAGCTACAACAATAAAAAGCCCCTCAGAGAAGATCTCTGCTCGTTAAAACTCTGTGAGTGCCCCAGTGCCAGGAGAGGCGCTTGCAGTTAACAGTGGCGGGGAGATGAATTTCACAGACTGGAAAGTATTTGGGAGTTGGAAAAAAGAGTCTTGCTGGCCACTAAACACCAAATGTGCTTTGCAGTTGCTCCTGGAGTTTGGTTTTTCCGTAAGACTGTTTTGAACTCCGGATTCTTTGGATGAAAGTGAGATCTCTTTCTTGCAGATTTATGAGAAGGTGGACACTGAAAATCTAATCCAATGCTGAGAAATGGAAATGCTTTTGTTACTTCTAGTAGCTAGGAGCACTAGCTCACAGAATGAGGGACGACTGTGTCTGAAAACACTCAGATGCTCATCACTGGTGCTTTTTTAAAAAATACGTCGGAGGGACATACAGGGAAACTTGAAAAAATGGATAGAAACGCCATTACCAGAATGGAATGGCTCCATACTGTAGAGATAATCCACTCTCCTTAATTTACAAGTTGAATTTAACTTTGCAGTTCAAGTTCTGAAAGAATTTATTTGAGTGACAGGAAGAATTTGACAAAATGATTCTAGGCTTATCTGAGAAGAGAAGAAACATAAAAAGATCTAAAACATTTTGGGAAAAAATAACAGAGAAATACTTTTGGTCCAAATATTAAAATGTATTATAAAGCAAATTAATAAAAACAGGATGGTAAAGTCCAAAGAATAAGTGGACAGAATAAAATCTACACATGTACAGGTATGAGTAGGCATTTAGTGGAATTTCCAATTAGTAGAGAATAAATTCATTATTTTTGCAAAATGCTTTTTGGACATAGGGAAAGAAAAAGAGTTAGATTTACACCTTATTCTACATACCGAAATAAATTCCAGAAGGATTGAAGTTTAAAGTTTAAATGTTTTAAATGAAGTGATCAAAGAAATCAATGACAATGTAGATGAATGTCACTGTAATCATAGGTTTAGAGCTTTTAAAGCGTGATGACAATGCAGAAAACATAAAGGAAAATACAGAGAGATCTGAATATATTAAAAATTTACTCTTCTATAGGTAAAAATACCATAAATAAAATGTAATAACATGTTATAAAAATTTCATGGCATAAATTATTCTCTAAAGATTGATCTTAATACATAAAAAGAGGTTAAAATGATTCCAAAAGAAAATAGCCTTACTGCATAATTCATAAGACAAAAATGTATATGAAAGTAAATAAGTGAACTTCACTAGTAATGACAGAAATGAAAAAAAATCAACCAAGATATAATTTTTATTAGGTTGGCAAATGTTTTTAAAGAATTATAATATTCCATGTTGCCCATCCTGTGGGAGGAAGCTACTGTCATACCTTACTAGGGAAAATATAAATTGGTACAATCTTTCTAGACTTACACTGTCCCATAGAACTTTTCGGGTGATGGAAATGTTCAGTAATTATGCTGTCCAACATGGTAGCTACTAGCCATATGACTATAGAGCACTTGAAATGTGGCTGGTGCAATTAAGGAAGTGAATTTTTAGTTTTAAGTTAATTTAAATTTCAGTAGCCATACATGGCTACCATATGAATAGTACAGACAAGAAGATAATATAGCAACATGTATCACATACTTTTAAAATACTGAAGGGTCTCCATTTCCATCCAACACTTCCATATATTAAGAAAAAAATCCACATAGTCAAAAGAAGTGCCTAAATGTATGTTCATGGCAGTGCTGTATATGATAATAAAATGCTGAAAAGTACCTAAATGTCCCACAATAGAGGATTTAAGTAAGACATGATATGTGCAGATTATTGTATCATTGTTGTTAGGTGCCGTGGAGTCGTGTCCGACTCATAGCAACCCTCATAGGGTTTTCAATGGCGGATTGTTTCAGGATTGCCTTAGGAGTGGGTTGCCAGGTCCTTCTCCCATTTTTGTGGTGCTGGGAATGGAACTCGAGACCTCAGAGACTGCAGAGTGGCGCTCTACCAACTGAGCTAAATCCCAGCCCTGTATTATTGTATATGTACTGCATATTATGCATGCTGGTAAAATATTTTAGAAGAAGTATGTTGTTGTTGTTGTTGTTAGGTGCCGTCGAGTCGGTATCCGACTCATAGTGACCCTCTGTACAACAGGGGAAACACTATTGTCAGTGCTTCTCTGTTGTTCATAGGGTTTTCAATGGCAGATTGATTTTTGGGAGGGGGTTGCCAGGTCCTTCTCCCAAGCCTACAGCTTCTGGTGTTCCCAGGCGGTCTCCCATCCAGGTACTAACCAGGCCCAACCCTGCTTAGCTTCTGAGATCTGACGGGATCGGATGCCAGAAGGCTATGGCTGCAGGCAGAAGAAGTATATAATGTTTATAATATACTCTTAGGTGAAAACACAATTACCAAACGTATGCATTATGATTCTACCCTTGTTTAAAAGTTAAGCTGGATGTGATCTCAGCTCTCAGAAGGCTGAGGCCACCCTGGGCAGTAAGACCTTGTCTCAAAAAACAAAACAAAACAAAAAGTTAAACTCAAACATGTGTATGTCTGTATTTACCAGATATGATGATAGTATTTCTCTCTAGAAGGTATGATTTTTAATGTCAGACTTTATGCCTTTCTGAATTTTCAGAATTTTCTGTAATGAACATATATTAATTTTATATTCAAGAAAAATAACTTGAGCTTTAAAAATCAGGTGTAGAAAGGAGGGGTCTCTAACCAGTTTGCTGAGTTCACAGCCTCTCACTATTATAAAGGAGGCTGCTTCTTTTATATTTAACCCTGGAACAAATTTCTAAGTATACTCTTAGACCCTTTGAAGCACACTAGGTACCTAAAATAACTCGGGAAAAATAAAAATGCTGGGGATACCTTTATAGGCATGTACCTTTATAGTCAGGTGGATGCCTCTGAATTCCTTTGCTTGTCTTATTGCCTGAAGACAGAGATATTTTTGTGCTGAATAAAAAACTTGCTAGAACTTGATTCGATAATGTGCACACCTCCAATTTGCCACCTCCAGCCAGGTAAATTAATGTGATTTTTTTTAAGCTAGATCTGGGAGCTTGGCAAACAGGCCCAGTGTGGTCCCTAAAGACATGGTCTTCTGTCCTAGAAAGAACCTCCTGAGATTTCTGTCCAGCACCCAACCACAGCAGAGTGGGAAGGGAAGGAATGCTGACTCAGTTTTGCTTGGGCTTCTAAGATCCTTTGGCTAGGGTTACATTGTCTACAGGCTGAACTCAGAGTATCACAGGGGACTAAATCCACCATTCTGCTCCCCACCACTGCAACTCCTGCTCCCCTTGCAACTGGTTCTCTTTTCGATGGCATTAAATCTCAGCTCATTTCAGCTTTAAGCAGGATGCATCTCTGGCCTGGAAGGAACCCAGATTATATATTTAATGGAACGTCATGTTTTCTCAACCAGGAGCAAAGACTGCATAATGATAACCCAGAACACCACAGTAACACAATAGGGCATTATTAGTGGCTTTGGCAACTGGGATGCACAAGGCTTTATACTGATGGAATTTCATGTTCATTTCAACATGCTTTTCTGGTTATAGTCAGGAAAAGTAGATTGCTGGGAATTCAGTCAAGGATTTGAAAAGTCAGATTTGGAAGGCTTCTGACCAGAGAAAAACAGTAAAGGAGCAGCTAGCCTCCTTTAAGTCTTTGGGGGGGGGGGGGTCTTCAAAGATTAATGCACTCATTTGACCAACCCATGGATATGAAGTGTCCTTTTCATCTCTCAAAGGGCCCTTCTGTTATTACAATGTATATGCCACATTTTAGCCTATTTTAGATAGAGCTTTTAGTCACTTAAATGGAGAAAGTAGGTTTTCCATCTTGAGTCTCAGGGTAAGTGCTAGCTATGGTATACCTGCCCTAAAGACTTCAAAAATGCAGCGTGGAGGAGATGGAGGGCTGAAGGATGGGAATTGGCACTGGACAACTTTATTTACAGGACTTTCCAAAGCCAAAGCCTGTCATTTCTCTCTAGCACCCAATAAATCCTTACATGTGAAAGGGCCCCCCACAGCCTTACCTGTGCTTCTTCCCATGAGAGCACCCAGTTCCCCTCTGTGAACTCCTTTTTGTTTGGCACCAATTTTCACTTTCTCTTTTCCCCTTACAAAGGCACCCCATCTGGTCATTCACGCAGACTTCCAGCCACAGCACCCACCCTTGGGTGTCCCATGGTGGTGCTGATATGTAGGACTATGACTATGCTTTAGACCTCAGGGACATGGACATGAGATAGATGTTTGCAGCATTAGACTAGTAATCTCACTACCAGGTATAGTATTGTCTTTCTGGGAAAATACCTTCTGGATTCCCAACTATTTACAAAAGAAATCTTTAGAGTCAGAACTTTTAAGAATCTCATGAACTCTTGGGCTGTTTCACAAGGACCCCAGAGACAACCTTGTTTGGTAGGTAGGACAAATAGGCCTGTCCCTAATTTATGATGGGAAAACCTTTGTTCAACCCACCTGGTTAAGTGCATTACCCAAGGACTAGGATTAGATTATGACAGAGCCAGAACAATGTCTACTCCTGACTCCCAGCTCAGTTCTTTCTACTCATTTTTGCCCTGTGCAGTTGGGCCATAATGAGAAGCACATGGCAGCACAAGCAGAAGAACTGGGTGGGTTCCAGAAATTAAAAATGCCTGTATCCAAATTTCAGTAAATCCTGGTGCATAAGGCAATTATGACTCCTTAATTGTGGAGCTACTGCTTCACTGCTAAATCAGCTGTGGTTGATTGAAAGTTTCGGGTGCTTCAACCCTGTAGCCCACCGAGATGCAGCAGAGATCTGGGGTGGCGGGGGAGGGGGAATAGCTGATCATTCGGACTCTGAGATGTGTGCTGGGCATCTGATTATTTTGCACATAAAGGTTCAATAAATTAGTAATCTATTCAGACTGAGTCTTATGGAAAAGGGAAATTCAAGTTTGTAGATGTGTTAAAACATACAGATGTGGCTTGTTTTCAAAAATACTTTGGAAGATGGCTTAGAGTAGTGAAAATGCAAAATTGGCTCTGAATAAGGAAAACAAAGAGTCCATTAGTAAGTACCTTGAACACACTACAATGACTAAAGATATCAGGAGAAAAATTTCTCTGGGGCTAGAATTTTCTTTTTTCTTTCTTTCCTTCTTCCCATCCCCTTTCTTTGTATTGAGATTAATTCCATGGTTGGCTTTAAATGGTCCACCTCAGTTCTGTTTCAAGAGGGACTATCAGGCCAGGCAATCATGGGTAGAACTGCCTATAAACTAGAAGGCTTGGCAAATGGGTCAAAAATAAAAATAAGTGAGGTGAAAATGGTTGTTGTTGTTGTTGTTGTTGTTGTTGTTGTTGTTCTGTCTGGGTCAGCCAGGCAATTACCTCTATTTTACTTAGCTGTGGAGACCTGGTAAAACTCAGTGTCAAGCTGACAATAGAATCCAGGAGGGCTGGAAGGAAGTACCACCCTAAGGTAACCTGTAATTATCTCCAAAGGCTAAAGGACTACCTAGTGGTCTAGGAGCAAACTCTGGCATCTCTTGGGCAGACTTGGCTGTCACATAAATGCAAATGAAATTTGCTTTATGCTAATTTAGAACATGTGTCTGTTTTTAGTGTGAGACCAAGAGATTAGAGCTCACCTCTTTCACTGATTAGTCAGCAACAAAAGATGAAGGTATTTGGATATCACTTGAAATAGTTTTTAGATTTTTCAGGTTCATATTGCAAAAGTAATTTGATTTATGCAGTTTGACTCAGCTTATTCTTTTCATTCGTCATGAATATGTTCTCAGTATTGATCACAAAGGCTGAATTACTTGATACAACAGTAAAGACATGGATAATGCAATGCCCGGCAAGCCATGTCCTGTCCTGGGAGGTGCAAAGAATGCAAAAGAAGCAAAAAGCAGTCCTGGACTCCTGGCTTTTTAGGCAGAAGGCCATGAGAAGGACTCAAGCAGCCAAAGGTTCTGATGAGGATTTGGGGCAGGGGCAGACAAAGTCAAGTTTAAATCAAAAGGAATCAAAAAAAAAAAAAAAAAAAAAAGACAGTTACTGAGCCCTCCCTACCTGCCAGGCACTGTAGTAAACACTTTGCGTGTATGATCCCAGTTAGTCTTTGCAATTCCCATAAGGTCCGCACAGTCATAATCACCATTTCACACATGAGGAAAGTGAGGTTTAGAAAGGCTGGCCAAAGTTACTCCGAGTGGTGAAACTAAGCCTCAAACCCAAGCCACTCTGACTCATGATCTACGCACAAAGACGAAAAGAATCTGAACGAGCAAAAGAACACTGAATTAATCAGGGTAGCTTAGGTGGTTGTTGTTGTTGTTGTTAGGTGCCATTGAGTCAGTGTCCAACTCATAGCGACCCTATGTACAACAGATGTAACACTACTGTCAGTGCTTCTCTGTTATTCATAGGGTTTTCAATGGCTGATTGTATTTTGGGACTGGGTTGTTGGGTCCTTCTCCCAAATCTATAGTATCTGCTGTTCCCAGGTGGTCTCCCATCCAAGTACTAACCAGGTCCTACCCTGCTTAGCTTCCAAGATCTGACAGGATCCGAGCCCACAGTGCAGGCTAGCTTAGGTTATATTATGGCAATAATCCCACAAATCTCAGTGACACAAACACAGCAAAGGGTTATTCTCTGCGTGTGCTACACGCTTGATGGAGGCAGGGTTGGGGAAACTGCTTGGGAGCTGCTTTGCCATCACACTTGCAAGGGAAGAGAATGTGGAGGATTTCTTGCTAGCAGTTGAAATGCTGCAGCCAGAAGTGACATGTTTCCAGGCACAGCCCATTGGCCAGAACTAGTCACATGGCTTCATCTTGTGGAAAGGGTCTGAAAAATGTGTCCAGTAGAAAAGAAGGAAGGCCAAATATATGTGGACATTAAATGCTTCTACTACAAGCATAATTATGTGCCATTTTGGCCTAAGTAAGCAAGAAAGGAGTAGGGTAAAGAGGCGAGACTTCTAAAAAAACATCAGTTTGGAGCTATGTCTCAAGCATATTCATCAATCTAGAATTACTGTAGGACATGATATTTCAAATTTGCCCAAGAAACAGTGATACCTCCTGCTCTTTTCTTCCCTTTCCCCTTCCCTCTATACTTCAGATAAAACCTTCAGTGCAGTGAGTGGGGATAAATTAGATTCAAGGGAAGGATGAAGGAAAGATTAGACATGCCTCTCTTTCTCCTAGAGATCACACAAATGTATCTAAACAATAAGAATTTCTTTTTCCATCTTGGTGAAGTATGAGGGAATCTGACAGGCTGGGGAGAGAGATCGGCTCCTGGAACACTCTAACAGCCAGGACGACAGGATGCCCAGGCAATGCACAGGCTGATTCAGAGTTTGAATCAAATGTGTCTGGGCTCCAGCTATTGTTTCTCAATGGGGGTACAGCTGGCAGATTCACTGAGACAGTTTCTCATTGTGAGGGACTTGACAATGTTTAGCATTTCTGATCCTTGCTTTCTAAATACAATTAGCCTCCCTGGTCATTGTGATAACCAATAAATAAATGCCTCTACATTTATTTCTAAGTGCCTTCTGCTGGGGGTAATCCCACCCTGGTTGAGAGCTTCCTACTAACATGTTGTACAGCAAAGCGTGCCAATGATAGTGATTCCCAGCACCCAAGGACCATAACTGAGTAGGAGAACAATGAGCTGGATGAAGAAGCATTGTGATCTTGAGAAAAATTATTTAGCCTCTCTAACCCTCATTTCTCATTAGTAAAATAGGCATTAAAAGTTATGATCACAGAAATTTTGTAAAACTTAATTAAGATGATGATGGCAGTGGTGTTGGTAGTGACAGTGATAGGGATGAAGTGGTGATGGTGATAGTGATGGTGGTGGGAGAGATGGTGATGGTGCTAGAGGGGTAGTGTCATAGTCATAGGGATGATGATAGTGATGGTTACAGGGGTGATGGCAGTGGTGGTGATAGTAACAGTGATCATGATGGTGATAGTGTTCCAGTGTTGGCAGTGGTCGTGATGGTAGTGGTGGTGGTTGATAGCAATGATGATAATGTTAGTGGTTGCAATATTGGTGCCAGTGCTGGTGCTGGGGGTGGTAATTACCCCTAGAGAAACGATGTGGTCCTGTAACAAAAGACACTTCTCCAGATTCCATGAAGGACTATCTGGCTAGGGTAAAGAACTTACATTTCGATTTAGTATTTATCAAACTGTGTTAGATTTCCAGCATTACAAAATGCAGAGCTATATCCCTTTCTCAAGGAGCTCACAGTTTAGTGGAAGAGACAAAGCACTTGGCAAACAGTTGGTGAAATAATTTTGGTTGTGATGAGAGGGACTTAGGTGACCTTATACAGGAAGTAACTTTGGACCAGAATTTGGAAGTTGAGCAGGATTTTGTCAGATGACAAAAAAGGCAATATATAGGAAAGCCAAATGACATCTACTCCTTGTGATGTATGACAGGGAAAGATTCTGAGAAGAGTTTGGACTTTATCCCACCAGCAATAGGTTTCCAGATTAAAGGTTTCTAAGGACAAACATGGCAAGCTTTTGTGTGTGTTTTAGAAATACCTACATGTTGCCTGTTCTTGTAATAGGAGTACAGAAAAAAGAATAAGGGAAATTGAAAGCTCTTTGTATTGAGGAACAACATGACTTGAGTAACTGAGCAAATAGGAAAGAATTGCAATAGCAAGAATCAGGTTTCAGAAGGTAAGAAGAGCTTTTTGTGGACATGCTGTGTCTGAACATGTGGAACATTTGGGTAGCAACAGTTAGTAGGCAGTGCAATTGATGTTCTGAAACTGAAAATAAAGATTTGAATGTTGTTAGCCCAAAGGCAGTGGTTGAAAATGTGGGTATAGATAATAAATTGTTGTTGTTGTTGTTAGGTGCCCTCGAGTCGGTATCCGACTCATAGCGACCCTCATAGGGTTTTCAATGGCTGTTTCGGGATTGCCTTGGGAGTGGATTGCCAGGTCCTTCTCCCATTTTTGCGGTGCTGGGAATTGAACTCGGGATCTCAGAGACTGCAGCGCAGCGCTCTACCCACTGAGCCAAATCCCAGCCTCATAGATAATAAATAGTATTGCGATAACATCAAGATAATATCAGGATTTTAAAATGTCAAGAAGAGGTGGAGTTCGAAGAGAAAGGTGGCCACAGTTCAACCCAGTGGAATTGCTAACAGCAATTGTCTCTGTAAAAGAAGAAACTACTAAATAGTTCTGAGAAGCAGTCAGAGCAGTGGGGAGAGAGCTGGTATAGAATTGTACCTCTAAGGCAAGGAGGGATAACATTTCAACAGAGGGATGATCATCTAGATGTTTCCCCTCTATCTCCTCCTCTGTTTCTAGTCTCAGTGAATAATGGCACAATAAACCCAGGCACTTAAGCTAAAGTTGTAGAGTAGTTCCTTCTCACACTGCAGTGCCTGATGATATCTACACCCACATCTGTCTTGGGTCTCCCCCATTCTTTATCTTCCATTGCCTCCACTCTGGCCTCCACCATGTTTTCCAGTTCACCAAAATCTCAAAATTGATCTCTTTGCCTCCTTTCTTTACCTCTCCTCCACCTTGTTTTCCAGACTCTGGTACCAAAGTGATATATTTAAAACACAAATCTAATTTTGACACCATCTTCCCCAAGCCCCACTTCTTACTTTTTAAGCCCTTCTGAAGCTCTTTCAGAATAGTATAAACTCTTTAGTAAAGTATTTAAGACCCTTATTGATCAGGCCACCATATATTCCCCAATTCTAACACCTTTATAGATGCCAACAAAACTGTACTAACAGCTTCTGAACTAACCCAATGCCATTTTTCACCTTTAACAGTAATGCCCTTGGTCATCATTCTCATCTTTACTTAAGTAATGCCCACTTATCCTTTGAGACAATTACTCATACTTGGTCCCTTCCCATCATTATTAGTGGGCTCCTTGTGGTCGCCAAAAAATGAAGAACTTATCAACTCTCTACATCATTATTTAAAATCCCTTCATTGTTCTGAATCTCCCAATCCGATACAACTCATATCCCATGATAAGTAGTTGAGAGCTCCTTTATCAAGGGATGAAGAGGAAAAACCCTTAGTGTTTGTTCTCTGGCATCGCATCTAGTGACCTTATTTTCTTTCCCTCATCCTCTGATACTGATATGCAGCCTCAATTAGTAAGTGCCAGCAGAAGCCTCCTGGAACAGGGCTTTCCCAGCATCTTAAAGGGGTTATAAGCAGAATCATAACCATCTCGCTATCACTCCTTACATTTAAAAAACTGCATATATGAGTTATATAGCATTTATGTTCATTGCCATGTAATAATCATAGCACTTCCAATAAGGTCAGTTCTGTTCTGAACACAACTCTGTTATACATACCACTATTTTCCTTTTTAGAGATGAGAAACTGAGTTTACAGAGAAGCTAAGTGACTTGTTCAAGGCTACACTTGTTCAAGGCCAACTCCACACTTAATAGTTGAATCTAGATCTAGCCTTAGAATCCATACACTTGATCCAAATACTATGCTCATAAAGTCTTCATTATGCTGTTTAATTAACCCTGTTGCTCTTAACCACTATGTAATACTGCCTCCCCATGGAGGGGTCAAATTATATAGCAAATAAGAGAAAAGTGAAGAATCCTGATTATAACTATACAACACAATAATAAGCAATATAAGGTAAAAGGAAATACAAGATGCCAGTGGAGAGTACTAAACATAAATAAGTAAATGTGAGATAGTGAAGATCATTGTTAACAGGGTGATCAGACATCCTCATTTGCCCAGGTCAGCACTGGTCTGCTCTTTTTGTCCCAGTATAAGTAATAGCTTCTTCTTTTACTCTCTAAAGTGGATTAGTTTGGATTTTAAATTACATGTTCATTATGATTTACTTTTTAAAAAGCTAATATCAAAGGAACAAAAGGGGAGAGGATTGATGACAAAGAGGTAAATTACCTTATACATTTTTCCCCTAAAATAGGTAATCAGGTCAGCACTTCTAAGGCCATGTAAGTGCCCCACTTTTAATCCTTTTCTGGAGTCCCCGTCCCTAAATTCCCGCGACAATTCGTGGAAATTTCCCTGTTACTTCTCGCTCTTCTAACACTATGAACTATAATTATACATTTCCTGACCTCTCCATGGGGAGGCAGTATTACATAGTGGTCAAGAGCAACAGGGTTAATTAAACAGCATAATGAAGACTTTATGAGCATAGTATTTGGATCAAGTGTATGGATTCTAAGGCTAGATCTAGATTCAAATCCCAACTCCACACTTAATAGTGTGGAGTTGGCCTTGAACAAGTGTAGCCTTGAACAAGTCACTTAGCTTCTCTGTAAACTCAGTTTCTCATCTCTAAAAAGGAAAATAATGGTATGTATAACAGAGGTGTGTTCAGAACAGAACTGACCTTATTGGAAGTGCTATGATTATTACATGGCAATGAACATAAAGTGCTCAGCACAATGCCTGTGGCTTAGTGAGTACTCAATACATGTGAAGTATTTTAATTGTTAATCTTTGTAGACTCCTAAAAACCTTGCTTTTGTTGTTGTTAGATGCCATTGAGTCAGGTCTGACTCATAGTGACCTTATGCACAACAGGATGAGATACTACCCAACACTGTGACATAGATACTATCTTTTTATGTTTGAGCTCATCGTTCCAGCTGTTGTGTTTCTTCTCATTTTGAGTCATGCCACATCAGCAACCGGAGGTCCCAGGGGCTTTACTCTATTCTTGTCACTAAGATCAACTCTACTTTGAAGGCCTGCAGCTGTACTACTGTGGCGCCCAGTCCTGTCAGATCTTGGAAGCTAAGCAGGGTAGGACCTGGTTAGTACTTGGATGGGAGACCACCTGGGAATAGCAGATACTATAGATTTGGGAGAAGGACCCAACAACCCAGTCCCAAAATACAATCAGCCATTGAAAACCCTATGAATAGCAGAGAAGCACTCACAGTAGTGTTTCACCTGTTGTACGTAGGGTCGCCATGAGTCAGATACTGACTCGAGAGCGCCTAAGAACAATAACAACAACTACTTTGAAGAGGCAACTCTTCCCCAGTTGTGTCTTGAATGCCTTCCAGGCTGAAGGGGCTCATTTTCCAGCACTATATTTAACAGTGTTTCTCTGCTATTCACAGGGTTTTTAATGGTTAATTGTTTTGAAAGTGGGCTGTTGGGTCCTTCTCCCTAGTCTATCTTAGTCTGGAAGCTCAGCTGAAACCTGTCCACTATGGTTGTCCTTGCTGGTATCTGAAATACTGGTGACATAGCTTTCAGCATCACAGTAACATGTAAGCTACAATAGCATGACAAGCTGACAGACACATGGGGGCCAAAGAACCAACTAGGCATTTAAAAATCAGGTGACTGAATCAATAAATTGCACACTAAGTAGGTCCAACAAGATGAAAACTAAGAAAATACTTTGTAGCAGACATAAAATGATTGGTAGATATGCAAGTATTTTTTCAGGGGAAAATAAGGACAAAACCTAAAATTTAATGAGCTAAAAGGCTTAATGAAAGATGAGAAAAGAAAGATATTTTGACTTTAAAAAAGAAGTTAAGCATAGAAAGTTAGCTTCTCCTTTACTCTTTCTCTCATTATCACCCAAAACTGTCCCATCTTCCTAAAGGAAGTCTTATGAGGTATCCAGGGGAAGTCTTCATCACATCCAGAGCATGGTGACACTGATGTGCAATATGCTTGTAAGATATTGTACTGGAAACAAAGCAGATGGACTGAGTTAAAGGAGGCTATCCAGGGTCAACTTTCAACAGTGTTCCCAAGTTGTAAAGAAACATGTAAAGAAAGATTTTCAAGGAGTCTATAGAACAATTTCAAATCTGAAAATAAATTTGAAGTAAAGAATGGGACACAAGAGGGAAGAGACCATCCCTCTGGAGCCCAGTTGCCATAGTGTGTCATGATTATGCAGAAGCAGCTGTGCCAGAGAGTGGAAGGGAAAATTAAGCCACAGAAGATACAGCCTATGGAAATCAAGCATTTTTGTGACAGTGATTTTGTCCAGCATCATCGAGTCCTTCCCATAGATTCTGGGCTCAAGGGAAATGGGAGAGCTCTGTCTTTGATTATATAGCTTCAGTGGAGATCAGGAAATTGACCAGGCACATATAACATGATGTGCATCTTGGGTAGAGATCATGCAGAAAGAAAGAAAGAGAGAGAGAGAGAGAGAGAGAAAGGGAGAGAGAGAGAGGGAGGGAGGGAGGGAGAGAGGGAGGATGAAAGAAAGAAAGAGGAGGGAGGGAGGGAGGGAGGGAAAAGAAAAGAAAGAAAAGAAAAGCCTAGCCTACATATAGCAAGCAAGAATGGTATAATGTATCCAAAACAAAAACAAACCAACCTTGTGAAGATGAAGTTCCTTTCTGGAAATAATCAAGGTCAATTCCATTTTCTCCAGACTGATGGAACAACAACATAAACTTACCTTAGCCATCAAGACCCACTCCTACCCGCCTAGGTTAAATTCTTGGGAAAGTTTATAAATGTGAGGTGATGTAAACAAATAATACCACAAACATATATATACACACACATATATATACATAAACAAATATACATATATATATATACACACACACACACACAAATATATATATAAGTATATTTGTTATATTTTGGAGCTCAGTTACACCTTCCCACATTCAAGGATGAAAATGGAGCCTATAAAATTGTAATACCTTAAAACTAACACAATTTTTGAGGTGGTAGAAGAAGAATGTATTGCTGGAAAGCATTTTCAATAGCAAAAATAAAAAGGTCAATTGTAGAAGCATATGACTTCAGTGAAGTAAAATAAAACAAGAAATTTATGAAATAGGATATAAAATATGAAATGAGAAGACAAGGAACCTAGAACAATTAAGAAAAATATAAAATAATGTAGAAAAATTTAAAGTCTCTTGAGAAGCAGTAAAGAATAGAACTAATAATGAAGAAAATGGAATCAGTGATAAAGGCACGTTTGAAAAACTCATAATTTGGAGAAGAAATGGATCCAATTAGAGTAAAATAATAAAGGAGAAGATGATAAATGAGGAATGATAAAAATAGATATTCAAAATGCCAGATATTTTGCAGTGCTGAAATATAGTTTGGAAAAAATATTCTAAGAGACATCATACAAGAGAAATTTTCTGATTTTAGAAAAACCTGAAAATGCAGACTTAATAGTTTCATCAAGTAAGAATCAAAATTATTTCATTAAAAGAAACTAATACTTCAACATGTCCTGGTGGAAAACTTGAATTTTAAAGATGAAAAAAAAATTGTAAGTAGGAAGAAAACACAGGTTACTTTCAAAGACCCAGCAACATTAAATGGAAAAGAATTTTGATTGATAAAATTAATCTTTTATAATGGATAAAATTGTTTGGGTAAATAAATTTTGGTGAATGGCCTAACATGTTATACCTAGCCAAGATGTCACTTACAAGTAAAGAAATTTAAAAGCATTTCCAGATAGGTATGGATTCTTCTAGAATGGGGAGTAGGAATAATTTTCACTGGCAAATTATCCAAAAAGTGAATCAAGATTTTAAAAAAAGTTAAATATAATAGTTGTTACATAAAAGAAGTGACAATGAAAATTAAAGCCTTTTAAGCAAATATAGGTCTCATTAGAATTTTCAATAAATTTTGAATTGACAGATGTATTAACAAACAAGAGCAGTCTGCCATGAGAAGGAATAAACTGATAAGAAGCTTGTGAAGAAAAAACTTACACTATTTCTGGATATTTACATTTATTGGAAATAATGACTACCTCATTGAATATTGCAAATAGTAGATTTAGTTCATCTGAAGACAATTTAAGAAACTGTCCCCACAATTTAAGAAAAAAAAATGCAGAGACTAAAATTGTGGGGAAAAAGCTTAAGAATAGAAAGGCTAGGTATTGTTGTACCCAGCAGTTCAAACCCAGAAAAATACTCCAAGACACAAATGGATTGGGAGCAGGAAAGTTTATTTAGACTGGCCAGCCAGCTACTTTCAGTCCCGGGAGTGGACTTTCAGAAAGCAGCAGCCAATTCACGTTAGTTAGGGGCTTTATAGGATAGGGGCGGAGAAGCAAGGCTACAGAAGTGAGAATTAGGAGTTAGGGGGAGAGGGCACAGAGTAGTTTCTCATTCCTCAGTGGTCAGCCTGTCCTTGAGGTAAACTCTAGGTGTCTTCCTTCTGACTAATTTATCTTGTACATTCTGTTTAGTGCTGTAACTTCCCTTATCAGGAGACCTTGGAGTCTAATCGGAGCTAGTCTATTTGGCGCTAGGCAAGCCCTCCTTTTTAATTTTCTATTTCTCAGAGGTCAGCCTCACTCACAGGAATTCCAGTCATCAGTTATCCTTATCCTCAAGGGACCTTGAGGTCTGGTTGAGGCTGTTCCACAAAGCGTCAGTGGGATTATGACAAGCCTTTTTCTGTAAACTTTTTCTGTTTCCACAGTATAGGATATCTAATATATATACAAAAATTCTAGGAAGAGAGAACATTTATAAGTGATACAACAGAAAATAATAATGATAAAAGATAAAATTTTCTTGAGCTACAAAAAGATTGGAGTCGTAAGGTAAAGGATTTATCAAATACTTTGCCTAATTAATTTTTGGGAACAATCCACAACTTTCATAACTTTAAGTTCTCAAAATATACAAATAAATATTTTTCTTTAAAAAGAAAAATAATAGACTGCCCTCATCAAAAAAGAAGTAAGACTTATATTGGCTTATATTTTTCACTCTACAGCAGGAGTCCCCAACCTTTTTGGCACCAGAGGTTGGTTTTGTGGAAGAGAAATTTTCCATAGATGGACTGGGCAGGGGTTGGTTTCAAGATCATTCAAGCATATTACATTTATTGTGTAAATACAGATGAAACTTTACTCACTTTGCCCACTGATCACACTGGTAATGGTCTGAGGCCCAGCCTGGTTTTGGGAATCCCTGCTCAACAACATTAAATGCAACAACAAACAAACAACACCAACAACAATAAAAATAACCCCAACAATTATAGGTTTAAGTGAAATGAAACTTTTAAATTCTGTGGCTAGGCTTTCTCAGACATGCAAAAATTAAAAATGTATGCCATTGATTATTGCTATTGTTAGGTGCCTTTGATTCAGTATTGTTAGTGCTTCTCTGTTATTCATAGGGTTTTCAATGGCTGATTGTTTTGGGGGCGGGGGTTGCCCAGTCCTTCTCCCAAGCCCACAGCACCTGGTATTCCCAGGTGGTCTCCCATCCAAGTATTAACCAGATCCGACCCTGTTTAGCTTCTGAGATCTGATGAGATCTGATGCCACAGTGGTACTGCTGTAGGCATGCCAGTGATGGGCCTTACTAAAAAAATTACTTGAAAATGTTGATATCAAAATGGAAAACATATTTGAAATAAAATATGAAATACCTAATATTAAAGAAACAGAAGTAAGTAATGGTCCTAGAAAAGTTAAGAAGTCATAACCTAGAGTCAAAACCTAGAGAATGGATTTTCAAAAGAGGAAATATAATTTTTAAATGCAGAATAGCAAAAAATTAGTCATACTATGTTTACATACACAAGAAAATGCAGTTAGCTTTTAGCTCCAAACTACTCTTCTTCCTCCTGAGTCCACCTACTGAGTAGTAAGTGGGGAAAAAAAGTTGCTAAATTTTGAACCAAAGTAGTAATAATGGCCCAATGTTGGGATTTTTTAAAAAATTCGTTTACATAAGACATTCTACCTTTTAGATTTTGTCTTTCCTTCACCAACAGAGTCTGGGTATTTGAAGGAAACTAATTTGACCTCATGAGGAGATCCTCTGACTTTACACCAGTTGACTTCATGGAAAGTTCATTATATCCTGAAGGAACTGAAAACTTCAATATTAAGCTCATACAGAAATCAGGAAAAGATGGAGAGTTTCTTAGTTTATGTTAGCTAGCTAGCATGTATCTGATGTCAATATCTCTCAAAGATAATACATTCATACATAAGACTTCCTACCAACTTTTGAATAAAAACTTTCAATCCTAAATTAAATACATTAAAACAAAGCTAATAGTGTAGTAAAAGAATAATATACTAAAACCAAGCAAAATTATCCTAGGACAGAACGAGAACTTCAATATTTAGAAATGTATTAAGATAACATTTATTTTGACTGCTGAAGATATCTCAGGAGAATCTGCAAAACATCTCTCTGAATACTTATACTTCCAAGAACAGAGAGGATATGAATAATAATTATGAGATTGATTTAATAAATATATTTTGAACCTTATACCCACAGAGAATAAATTTTCCTTTCAAATGCCCATGAAATATTTATTAGGTCACAAAGAATGCCTCTATGTATATCCTCAGGCACAATTTTTCCCCATCCACATTCTCAGCAATAAATAGCAGGAAATGAGCAGTGAAGCACACCAAAACTTCAGCTGTCAGGAAAAAATACATTTTTTATATTAACTCATCATGAGAAAGACATGACGGGGAATATAGAAATTAGAAAAAGCAAGATTGAAAGAAGTAACTATCTAGGACAGAGGTTGGAAAACTATTGCCTGCAGCCTGTCTTTGTAAATAAAATTTTATTGTAGCACAACCACATTCATTTTGTTCATGGACTGTCAATGGCAGCTTTTGTGCTGCTAAAAACAGAGTTTAGTAGTTGCCACAGAGACCATGTAGCCTCTCAGAGCCTAAAACATTTACTGTCTTGCCTTTTACAGAAAAAGTTTACCAACACTTGGGCTAAGAAAACACTGGCCACCTCATAGAAAATGAGCAACGAATATTATTTGCAGGGTTAATCTTATGGGCATGGACCTGTGCAGTCAGGACCTGTTCCCTTCATTTAAAAGGAGCTGACACTTGGCTTAATGGTCTGCTATAACCATCTTGAAATTCTTAACTATTTTCAAATACATTTTCAATTTCCACTCAGTTCTGCAGGTCCCATCTGATACAAAGAAAATGAAAGGAACAATATTTTTTAAATGCTGTGACTTATAATTAAATGTATTCAAATTAAAACTATAATGAAATCAGTTGGTCCTTCCTCTGCCCACCCTCACCACACAACCTGATTTACCTTAATGTGGTGTTGTCTATAGGGCAGTTGCCTCCCAGAGACCCAAACATGAATTTCTCATCCTTGGCATCTACCCCTGTCTCTCTTTTCTCTTCATAATTCTCAAAAAGCAGACGAGAGGGCTAAGAGCTTTCTATCCCTCTGTCGTATTGTCTACATAAGACATAGATTTCTTTAGCAAGTGACACAAAAGGGAATTACATCTCTATACTCTGATCTGAATCCTCCATGTTTTGTTCTTTAACCATTAAAGAAATTTTGAAAATCTCTTTTGAAAAGTCTTGTTTCCAAAGCACTTATCTTGCTGCAAAATCATATTTTGAAGCTCAAATATTAACTTTGCATCTGTTAGAAAAAGCAAATCCCCAACCCCTCTACTCTAGCCCCTGGCAGATAGATGCCTTGGACTGACTGTGGCATATTAGATCATTTTCTGTGCAAATGCCAGAGGAAAAGCACAGTAAAAAATTCAAAATGTCACCCCCAAAATAAGAGGATATTTTTACAAAAACATTCATTAGCTGCTATAAAAGTGAAAAGATTGGAAGTAACCATATGTACAAAAAGGAATTATATTAATAATGTTTCTGTAAAATGGAGGAAATTCGAGTATTACAAATGATACAGGAGATATTATTTAATGAAATGAAAATGTGTTTGTTAACTATAATAGCATTAGATGAAGAAAGAAGCCACCATAACCTATACATGTACAGCTTGGGGAAAAGTCTGAATGGAGAATCACTACAGTGTGGGCAATGGTTATATCTGAGACATGGGATCAAGTGTTTCCATTTTCTGTCTTTTGCTTATCTTCCTCCACCCCCATTTCCAACAATGAACGTATTGCTTTGGTAATACAGTATTTTAAAATCCTTTCTTGTGGTGCCTTCATTCTGAGTCACTTCCTCCTAAGTGACAACATCCAGAGCCACTCTCACTCGGATGCTATAGACCCTTCCTTTTTTACCCTTTGGAGGGATGTGCCTTGGCTCTTATGGCTTCATTGCTGTGATTTGGAGAGCATGAAAATTGGAGCTGCAGCTGTGCAGTTCAAGTACAGGAAGTACCATATATTCTCCAATCGAATCTGCATCCCTTTCAACAGTTTGAGAGGGCAGCCGCAAATCCAATCTGCATATGATTCTAATCTACATCTGACTCTTTCTAATCTACATCTGACTTTTTAGCCCTCTAACATTGTTAAAAGGGTGCAGATGAGGTTTGAGAACACAGGGCACCTTGGGGACAGTTAACCAATTGTCTGTGTTCTTCACAACAGTTTTATGTTGAGTTTGCACCAAAGGTACCGGTAGTTGATGTCAGAAGACGGTTTCAGGCTTTTCCTGGTGTGTGTGTGTGATATTTTGGGACAGGGAGAATAGAGATGAAGGGGGTAGATATTTTACTATAGAATCTTTTTGATCATGGCCCACAGGAAAAAAAAATACTTTTTACATCTTGATGCAAGACATTTATGATACTTACACACAATTGACCAAAAGTTTCATGTGGCATTGCTTTCTGTTAATGTATGCAATATATTCTGTTATTTTAATTCTTATTATATTTCATTTTTTGAAAAAAATTTTGGCAATGTCCCACCAAACTGATTTCCCAGTTCACAAACACATTACATTCTGATGCTTAAGAGTCATTGCTTTCAAAGCCATCCATTAGATTGACCAAGGAAAAATTCATCACATGTCAGTAGGGTGAGGTTGAACATCCTAGGCTGGGGGCCTCCGTAAATAGAAAGGAATAGGATTGGCAGCCCTAGATTCAAGTTCAGTGCTCAGTGACTTGGTTTGAGTCTGGACTGGTATCTGAAGATGTAAGAGTGGAAGCAAGAGTTAAAGTCAAAAACCTTGTGAGCAGGAGGGAGGGTTGGCTGTGACTCCAGACAGTAACAGGAGGGCGAAGGCTAAAAGCCTAGGCCATATTTGGGGCTCCAGTCAATTAAGGGTATAGGGTGAGGCTGGGAGGATAGAGAGGAAGGCCAAGGAAGAAGCTGGGTGAGGAGGCACATGACAAATGGGGTCTTTGGACTAACTGTCTGTCCTCTTAGTGGCACCTGAGATTGCTAAATATATCTGTACCCTTCTAGAATTGGCTGGGAACCTCAGTGGGTCACAGAAGACATCAGGACTTCTTCAGCCACATTTGGCTAAACAAAAATAGGAACTGACAGTTTTATAATTTCTATTCTTAGAGTTGTTCTGGGGTTTAGTTCACTTGGTACAGCACTGCTCCACACTTTCTGAAGACCTGGGTTCAATCTCCAGCACCACAAATATGAGAGAAGGATGTGGCAGTCCAATCCCCAAACAATCAGCCATTGAAAACTCTATGAGGGTCACTGTGACCTGACTTGACCCGCTGTGACCCAACTCAACATCACCTAGCAACAACATCCTTAGAGCTACTGTGCTTTTCTGGGTTAAAAGACTTTCAGGTGGTGACTCCAACTGCAAACTTTCTTTTTCTCTGTTTGTTATATGCTAATCTATACGCAAAAGAAAGGGGGACAATTTAAATCCCATTTGGCCTACTTGATTCTGATTGTATGTGTGACTAATAGAAAGAGCCTGTGTTTTCTAAGGCACTTAGCCACAGGGAGGTTTGGAAACTTTCATAAACACAAAAGAATGTATTTTTGTTCAGAAAACAAATCAGAAAAAAAATTGAGGTTCTTCTTTTGCTGCTACTCTTTGTATATTAGGCCTTTAGAAGTAATGGAACAGTGATCTGAGGGCAATGCCAGGTTCCATGCAAAATTCCTCAGTGGGGACACAGTGGATGCAATGTCACAAAAATTTCTTGACTTTTTACCTTATTCCAACACTGAAGACATCAGAGAAAACCAGAAATAAGAAACTCTGGCACTGTCCCAGTAATTTTTGTAGTAGCTAGTACTGGGGACTAGTGACTTTCCCTCTGCCATGGGGTGCTGAGCCCTTCTGCAAACCCATGTCAGAGATACTGTGAGTGGGCATTGACTCTGATTTTGAGTTGACCTGAGTATATTGAATGAATCTGCATGCAAAGAATCCTATAAAACTATCTTCAGGCAGAATTTCTGGGAGGCTACTTGAATTCCAAATTTTGCTGAGATTTATAGTTGTGAAACAGAGGCATAAAATCCCCCAAAGATGCGTGAACCCCCTGCACCATCCTTATATTAGAGTGGCCCATGAAAGTCTCTGAAGATAGAACTGCTTTTGAGTCAGGACATGATTCAGTCAAAATCAGGGACCTTTCACATGCACTGATTTCTAGAATGTGACACTGTAATTCTTTATGACTAGTTTGCTGAGCAATAAAGTGATTGAAAAAGAAACAAACCTACAATTGAATCCAATGGAACATTTTCCAGTACTGTTTATATTTGGATTTAGGAGGAATTTTTTTTTGTTTCTATCTTACAACTTTGGGTTGCAATGACCAGCTGAGCCATGCTGCCTGAACATACTATCAGGACTCCATAACTAGAGCTTAAAGTCATTAACTCTTAAACCAGACTGGCATGATATAAGGTATCATATTTAATACACCATACAGTGGAGAGAAGTAGGATCTGCATCTATTTTGTGCCATTTCCCCAAATAACACTTGGTTTCTTCTTGCTGTGACCAAGAGTCCACTTAGGTCCTCAGGGTTGAGAAGCCAAAGGTCTGAACACCAGAGTTGATTATTCTGGGAGTAGCCCTTAGAGCAGTTT
The DNA here is from genome assembly GCA_007922755.1 of Pedetes capensis. NCBI lineage: Eukaryota > Metazoa > Chordata > Mammalia > Rodentia > Pedetidae > Pedetes > Pedetes capensis. Next base: position 95,027 of record VMDO01001129.1, on the reverse strand, counting down.
CCAAGCCAGAAAATCAGTCAAAAGGCAAAGCACAGGTGAGACACACATATTACAGCAGGAAGTCCAGATTGGCTCAAAGACCCAGCATATCTACCACCACAGGGGAGGGACAGGAGTCTGACTAGAGTCCCTGTGGATACTTCGCAGAGGTCTATGAATGAGGTAGTTATGACACAGGGATAGGATGTCCAACTCTGGTCAATGGGTGGTGGTGAGGTCAGGAAGGTCTGTAGTACAAGGTAGTCCACCCTTTTGGCATGGGGTGTGGGAGTCCCCTTTAAGGAAGATAGCAGTACCCTCAGCAAGCCTGCTTCCATGCTGAAACCATAGCAGTGGACATGGGGGTCTTTCCTTTTCTGAAAAATGATTCAATTTTAGAGTAGGATGGTGCTTGCATAGATGGGCAAATAAGATTCAGTAATGAAGAGTGAAAGAAGTCCACAGAGCAGATACAGGTAACCCCATGCGTCTTTGCTCCTTTTAGTAGCTGAGGCCCCTTAGAATCTCAGGGTAACCCAGACAGGACAAAACCAGTTTGGTTCCTTGAACCTCAGAAGGTTGTGTTTATCTTCCATGCTTGAGGAAGCAGGCTATGTATGCCTCGTGTGGTTCAAAGGAGGTAGGTTTTGGACAAGACTTAGGTAATTGTGTAAAGAGTTATCACTTACATATATGGAAAAAACTCCACAGTGACAGGGCAGCTATTAGCAGAGATGGGACAAAAGAAACAACCCTGTTTGTACCTTACCTCCAGTTTATCTTCTTCTTGTGTTGTTAGGTGCCTTTGAGTCGGTATCTGACTCATAGCAACCCTGCATATGACAGGCGAAACACTATTGTCAGTGCTTCTCTGCTGTTCATAGGGTTTTCAATGGCAGATTGATTTTTGGGAGTGGGTTGCCCAGTCCTTCTCCCAAGCCTACAGCACCTGGTGTTCCCAGGCGGTCTCCCATTCAGGTATTAACCAGGCCCGACCCTGCTTAGCTTCCGAGATCTGACGGGATCGGATACCACAGGCTATGGCTGCAGGCACCAGTTTATCTTAGAGGTCTCATTTTCTTCTTGAGAATTTTCAGCACCTATCCATGAGCAAGGAAGTTTTTGATGGATCTGTACTTTTCTCAACACTCAAGCAGAGTTTTTTTGGTTCTGTACATCTGTTCTTGTTAGGTGCCGTTGAGTCCAGTCAGATTCATCATGACTGACTGATTTATCGTGGCCCGTAGGGATTTCAATTACTGATTGTTTCAGGAGTGAGTTTTCAGGTCCTTTTCCTATTTTTGTGGTACTGGGGATAGAACCCTGCTCCCAGAGAGTGCAGAGCCGCACTGTACCAACTGAGGTAAACCCCAGCCTCTCTGTTCATCTGTTGTTGTTGTTGTTGTTGTTGTTAAGTGCTGTCGAGTCGGTATCCGACTCATAACAACCCTACGTACAACAGGGGAAACACTATTGTCAGTGCTTCTCTGCTGTTCATAGGGTTTTCAATGGCGGATTGACTTTTGGGAGTGGGTTGCCGGGTCGGTCTCCCAAGCCTACAGCACCTGGTGTTCCCAGGTGGTCTTACCAAATAGCTTTCCAAAGTATTTACATTAATTTCCACATCTACCAGTACTATCCAAGTACTAACCAGGCCCAAACCTGCTTAGCTTCTGAGATCTGCCAGGATCAGATGCCACAGCGCTATGACCGCAGGCTCTGTTCATCTAGCATCAACAAATCAGGAGAATGCCAAAATTATATAAATTTTGTGTGTCACATAAAAGAATAATAAAAAGGAAATGTTTTAGGATGAAAGTATGAATTTTCATTGATGGCCTTGTTTAATAAGAATCCAGATTTACTTGTGACTATGAAATAGGGCCAGTCCTTGAGAATTAAGAAATAGTAATCCCAAAAGGACTCACTTCAGACCCCTGCTCCTTAAGGAGGAAATCAAGAATGGTCTCCTAAGTTCATGTTCCTGTCTCACTTTTCTATCTCTTCTAGTAGAATTTCCTCACTGCAGAACTTCTCTACTGATAAGAAAATTGGACATGGGTAGAGCAGGTGTGGGGTTTCCACTGTTATTGTTAGGTACCTTACATCTACCTCTTACTAACTGAAACTTAAGAGGTTGATTGTCATGGTTATATATACCAAAAACAAGTATTGCATTTCAGAAATAAGTACCCCCAGGACCAGAACATCTACCCTAAGACTGAAGGAGACCAGCCAGGAGCCAGTCTTTGAGATTTGAAGTATGGAAGTGAATCCTGTCCAGGAGGATGGCTGAGGTCCTAATGAAAGGATTTCTAAAGCTTTAAAATCTCAAGTCTAAAATGTGCAGTTCTAGTGAGCACTTGGCAGAATCACAGGGGTTATTCAGCTCAGAGATCTCTTGATGGTTATGTATACAATCACCAAGGAGCTATGGAAAGTCTCCTGAGGTTCACATCAGGTCACAGGAATTATCTGGAGCCATCTGCATCAGAAACCCAGGATAGTTACCCAAGCCAATGTGTAGCAGGTAATGTCTGTTTGGCAGCAGACCAGGAGGCTTCCATGAGCAATAGAGGCATCTTATCTCTCTACTCTTCTTTCTTCCATGCAACAAACAGGGAAATGTTGGGAAGGCAACTTTCTTTACAGCTCTCACAAGAGGAGCTTGAAAAAAACAATTGCCATCCAGTATCAGATGGTGACAATATGTGGTGCCCACAGAGAGTGAGGCAGGAGCAATGAGTACTGTCTGTTGGTCAAAACCAGCAGGCAGGGACTGAGCTGAGTCTTGAAGAATGAGTTGGGGTTTGCCAGTGGGGACAAGGAATGTCCCAAATGGATAGGGTATGAATGAATGGAACTGAGAAATTTACTTTTGACAAGAGGGGCCCCTGTACCTTCTTATCATGATCCCTTCCCCATCACCTCAATTCTTCACCACCTCCTCAGTGGGCTCCTGGTGCTACCTCATGAAACTGCTCACCTTTTCCAAAGTGCAGCCTGTCCTGACATACGTAGGGTTTCACACAGAAAATGCTTTTTCCTCTTATCTTCCTTACATCTAGATAGGTTTTTACCTAGCCTTCAAGATCCAGATTAAAGACAAATCCTTCTTCTGAGCCTGCTTTGTTCTAAAAGCATGAACCTCCACCTCACTACTTGTCACAACCTATGACATTTTAATTCATCCCCACTTGACCATAAGGTCTTAGAGAGAAAAGTACTACTTATTATTCATCAGTCCACCATGGGCAGCTAGAACAGTGTTAAGCAATAAGTTATTTTTGCAACTTAATAAGAAATATGAAATCTCCAGTGCAATTATCTTACTGCTGGTTATACTAAATACTATCTCAACTTAGCCAAAGTGGGGTTCAAGATCAGCACATGATAATGTAATTATACTCATTATCTCTTATATATCCAAGGTTGGATCCTTGTCTTTTGACTTTTTGTACAATGTCCTTTGCAAAAGAACAATCCATGTTCTTTAAAAAACAGTAGAAGATAATAAAACAAATATCCATGTTCTCCATATAAAATGAGTAACATTCACTTTAGAATATTTTTAAAGAAATACATTATGTGTGTATTGCCTATTGATAAAAATTAAGGTGATTATTTTCCTCTAACAAACAGTGTAATAATCACCATCATTTCCTTGTTTGCATGGGAAACTATAAGCCTAGAAAGAGAGTTGCTACTCATAGGAAATGCTTATCTTCAGCCTCATTAGGCATTACCAAATAGCTTTCCAAAGTATTTACATAGATTTCCACATCTACCAGCAATGTATGAGCATTCCTATTTTGCCCATATTCTCACCAAAACTTAGTTTTGTCAGATATTTCAATTTTTGCCAGTCTAAATGATATAGAGTGGTATTTCACAAGTACCTACATATGCATTTCTATATTTACTAGGTAGGAGAGTCATTTATTCATGTGTTGACTTGCCATGATTGGCTTTTCATATTTGTTGCAAACATCTTTGATTCTTATCTTTTAAAATGCTTATGGTGTCTTTCACAAATTTAGATCCTTCTGGTAGACAATTTAATCCTTTTATTAAGAAACAATTCCACCTTTCCATAATCTGCTTCAAGATAACCAGTACTGAGCTCAGGACATAAAAATCTGTAATTCTCCCAACAGATTCAAAGTTTTGGTTTTCCCATTAGCTTTTTAATCCCTCTAGGGTTACATTTGGTATGAAACAGTCATGCATTTGTGGGTTCATTCTGTCTCCCTAATCTGAATTGCCTTTCTCATTTGTGTTGCCTGATCTCAGATAGGTTGAGATTTGGGCTGTATGAGTTAGCTTTCTGTTACTATAACAAGTACTTCAGATACGGTTTCTTTCTTCGCTGACAGTTTTAAAGGTCTATGGCCATTCCTTTTGGGTGGACCCATTCCTTTTTGACCTGTGGTGAGGCAGCATATCATGGTAGGGAGCAAGTACTGGAAAAAGCTGTTCATTCATGAGTGCCCAGAAGCAAAAGAGAAAGAAGGAGAAAGTGGCCAGGGTTCCATAATCCTCATTAAGCACACATCCCCAATGGCCTAAGACCTCACACTAGACCCTGTTTCTTAAAGATTCCACCACTTCCCAATAACCCCAAGCCAAGGGCCAGACTTTAACATATCATGGGCTACGATGCTTTTCTTTTCATTCTGCTGTTATGCCATGTATCAAGTGTGTAGAGTCATTATATCTGATAGGATGAGCTCTTTCATCTTGATCGTCGTTTTCAAAATTGCCTTGATTACTGTCACCCCTTCAATTCTCGTTTCATTTTTAAAGACAATTTTTAACTTTCACATGCACACAAAAATTCCTTTCAGAATTTTTCCTACAATTGATGTTATAAATTGACCCAGGGAAAGTGAGATATCCTTATGCTATGGAGTTTTTAATTATGTGACCATAATATACTATATCATTTTTGTTTAGGTAGGACAAACATCATTTCTGATATGAGACCGAGAAAAATAAACAGCCTTCATAGAGATGGAGTACACTCAACCAAAATGAGAATTCTTAGGAATATTGTAGCATGACAAGAACAACACCAAGTCTTCTTGCACATATTCCTCTTAAATGTCAAAAATATTTGAAACAAGGAAAACATAGAAACAAATAACTCTCTGGAAGTTAGAATTGTAAATGCATGCATAAAAAGTAAAAGTAATCAGAAAGCTGTGGAAAATCTCTACAGTACAAAATGTCAGAACAGAAAGAACAAGCTCTAACCACAACTATCATTAGAATGGCAGGCAGAAATGCAGAGGTTGGCTGAAACAGATCTCTAAGTGAAAGGGAGGAGGCATCACAGCTACAGAAGAGTGGGTTCAAATAGAAAAAATGAATATGAACTTACTGCAAGAGACTGAGTACATGCACTATGGAGAATAGGTATGAGCTAAATTGAAGTAGAAGGAAATGGTATCATGAAACAGCAGTCAGATATAGGAAATAGAAAAGGCCCTTTCCAAATCTAAAATCCTCTTTCCATGTGTTCCAGAGAAATAGTTTCTTCCTTTTCAGAAAGAGAATTCCTTTTTAAAATAATGAAAGCTGAAATATTTTTTCTTCTTTTGTTATTAGTATGACTTACTACCATCCTGAAATAAAGTCCACCAAATGATTAAGTATTATTTTGGATTTCTCCTGGATTATTTTGGCTAACACTTTATTTAAGGATTTTGCTTCTATATATACAAATGAAATTGGACACTTAGGGGGAGTGTCATAAATCTTTGTTTTGTCTATTTGTGCTAATTTCATCTAAAAGAATTAGTATAGCTTTTGTTTTCTCATTGGAGAAATAATTAAAATAGCACAAAAATAAGTGTTTCTGAAAGGTTTGGAACTAACCTGTAAGTCTTTTTGGGTTCAAAGTTTTTTGTTGCTTGCTTGCTTTTCAGTGTATGAGTGTGTGGAATAGTGTTGGAGGCAGTGAGAGATGGAATGAGGGAGTTCTGTAACAAAAAATTTAAGAACTCTTAGGTCTAAACAGCCTGTCACATAATTTCCAATATCAGTTCCAGGTAATGAGCAAGTTAATGGATAGGTTAATGTAAAATAATAGAATGTGAAGAGAAATAATACAAGAGGGAAACAAATGAACACTTGAGTCAAGCAACACCTGCTTTTGTTTTCCCAGGTCAGGAAGTGTGCTGCACCACTGGAATGAGATCTATTACTTTGTAGAACAGCTGGCTCATAAATTCATCAGGTGAGAAACACTATGTATTTGCTTCTCTTGTAACTCTCCGACATGCGTAAAACCAGCCCATGTTTGCTGTTGTAGTAACTCCTAACCACTCTGGGGATGCTTTTCGACAAAGGCAGACTCTTAAGTCTTGGACCAGGGACTATGTACCTGTATTGATCTATGCCACAAACGAGAGTCACTGTGCCTTAGTCTTTTCAGGAAGAGCCAGATTTGGTTATAAGACCAAAAATTGTAATGTCCTTCTTCTTTTGTTGAATAATATATTCTTACAAAAGAGTCACTAAGGTTTTTTCCTGCACAGTGCATCATGCTGGGGCAATAGGTACAGTCTAGTAGACTTGTATATAGGATTTAGTTTGCCTGCCACTTTCCTGGATTTAGTACTAAGAGTGTCCCATCTTGAGAATCCTCATCAGTCCTAAGCAAACCATGATAGTTGGTCACTAAAGTCATATGCCTTCTCAAACAGAATCCTCTCAGCTTCCCGAACACCACTTTCCCAAGCAGGTTTGAATGCATTCATGTAAATATTGCAAGAGTGCTGGAGGTACTACTTTCCAAGGAGTGAGGATACCCACTAGTAAAGGAAAGGAGGAGGAATGGAGGTCACATCACCCTTCCTGGGTGCAGCCTCTAAGGGGTCACACAACTGGGACAGCTTTCATGGATGTGCCTGAAGCAAGTTGTTAAGGCCTTTGGGAAAATGGTCTGAACATTGTAAATTCTAACACAGCTTTACTTCATGCTGGTTGCCCCCACAGAATATTCTAGTTAGTATGAATGACTATAAAATGCTTCCTTGAATGAGGTTCTTCATCTCAGAATACATGTTTTCTCTGAGCCCAAGTTAATGACAGAAAGTTTCTTCCAAAATTCATGTTATTGATCAACATGTACCTATACCTACCTACCTAATTAGAGGGAAAGGGTTAGGAGGTGATCTCTCTGCTGTGCCAAAAATTGGTAGCTACGGCAGGAATCAGCTAAACCCAGATGATTGGGGAAAACAGATGCTGTGAGGAGAGAAGGGAGAAAAAATGCATGGCAAAGAGAAGATCAAGTATATGGGGAGTATTAAAAATAGATATTTAAGAGAATCAATGCCAAGCACCATGGCACACACCTGTAATCCCAGCAACTCAGTAGGCTGAAGCAGAAGGATTGGAACTTTAAGACCAGAGGCCACCTGCACAACTTAGTGAGACTGTGTCTCAAAATTAAAAACAATTTTAAAAAGGGGGGCTAGGAGTGCATCTCAGTGGTAGAGCACTTGCCTAGTATGTGCAAGGCCCTGGATTCACCACCAAGTACTGCAAAAAAAAAAAAAAATAGAAAGAGGAGGGAGAGACACACATACACATACACACAGAGAATATATAACATTGAAACAGAATTAAAAGGAACAACTTCCCAATGTATTGTAGGAGGCATTCTGTAACCCTCATCTTGAATAGCTCTGGTGAAAAACTGCTGCCTTTTTTGGCAAACAGTCCAATAGTTTGTTAATTTCCATTTTCAGAGAAGTCTTTTTATCACTGAGTCAACATATCCTTCCCTGCACTTATCCATTGGTTCTTTGGAGTGACATAAAAGACTTCTGCCTTCAGACGCTTGACAGTATCTGCTCAATCTCTATTTGCTGTCTCATCTTCTCCCTTTGGAGAAGAGGAGTCCAGTGGGAAAGGCTCTGAAGTCAAGCACATGTAGGTTTGAATCCAAGCCCCATTGTGTAATCGCAGCAGTTTACTTACCTTGGTTGAACCCTGGTTTCCATGTGAGGGTTATACAAAGGAAGCATGTGCCAAGCAGCTAGCTCAGCACCGTACCTGCCTTAGCTTTGGCATACAACATCTCCCTTTCTCGGCCCCTTCCCAGTTCTATACTCTTCCCTAGTCAGGAATGGGGGAACAAAGGGAGTACTTAATCCAATCCCCTTGCTTTATAGATGAAGAAACTGAGAACCAGAGAACTTGGCCTGGCTTAATCCAGACCAGGAGGTACTTTCTCCGACCTCCTTGGCCACAGGCCCCTCACCATGTGGCACCAAGGCATAACCATCAGGCAAACCTCATGAAGCAGGGACTATATTTTGTTGACTGTCTCAGACTGGGTGCCTGTTACAGTGTCAGGCACATAGTACATGCTCAACCAATATTTTTGAATAAGTGAATAAATGAATGAATTTTTATTTATTCATTTTAATAAATTGGCTAAGGCACCTGGTACTACAGGGGGGAAATTCATTCAATAATAGTGCTTGATAGCAGTACAGATATATCATTGCTCATTTCAGTGGGATCCTTAACATTTCAAGTTCTTTTATCTGTCTTTATTCTGACTCCCTCTCATCTTCCTAATAATGATTCTAATTCTTGACTATTTTCCTCAAGCCCCTGACCTATGCCTCACAGGCATCACTCTCAGCAGAGCCTTGTCTCCTGTTTCACCAAGAACCCAGAGAAGGGCTGGGTGTGGTGGCTCATGCATGTAATCCCAGAGACTCGGGAGGTGAAGGCCCGAGGATTTTACTTTTTATTTTGGGTCTCTCTAAGTTCTGCAGGCTGTCTCTAGCAGAACTTAATGAGACCCAAAATAAAAAGTAAAAAATGGGCTGGAGCTGCAGCTCAGTGGTACAGTGCCTGGGTTCAATGCCCCAGTACCGCATAAATAATAAATAAATAAATAAATAAATAAAAGAACCCAGAGAAGAACAGAGAGAATGATTACATGATTACCTTGAGTGCAAGTCCTGGTCTGAAAAGTTGCATATATGCCCTTTCCATTAGTTCCTGAGAGCCAACCATCCTCCTCTTTTAAAGCCAACCACTCCATTACAGTCCTATTTTATGCCCTTGTCTCCAGTCTCCTGCAAGTTTTTGTTTTTCCCTTGTATCTTCCTCTCCCTTTCCCCTTGCTCCTTACCCTCAGCTGTAGACACCTCTCCTGTCCTTTGTCCCTAAGAGAAGTAATGACAATGGATCTCCTGATTATGTCTTTCTATAGATATAAAAACTCTTTATCTTCACTGTTTTTTCACTCAAATATCTTTAAAGACTTTCTGTCTCCATAATCTTACTTCTCATTCATTCTTTACCCCATGCCATCTGGCCTCTGTCCTCACCCCCCTGCTGCTTTCTCTCACCAAGGCCACTAAGGATGTCTGCAAGGACAAATGCAGTGAGCACCTTCGTCTGTTGGATCCCTCTTGAAACTTTCTCCTCTGGTCTCACTGACCTTAGGAGCCCTTACAGTGTTGGTGTTGGTTCTATATTTGGCTCAATTCCATTCTCACTGCTGACACTTTCCCTAGACCACACTGCCCACATCTGCATGCTGATAAATCCCAAATTAAGTTTTCAGCCTAGACTCATACACAAGTTGTGTCTTGGAGACCTATATTTCCCACATTTCAAATCTTTTCTTTCCAGAGCTGAGTTCAGTAGTAAAGAAGTTAGTACATTGAGAATACTAATTATGTAAAAGTGGTCCAGGTTTAACAAGATCACACATTCAAATCAAAATAGAACATGGATCATTGTATGAAAATAGACTGGCCCTTATCATATTAGTACAATCATTATAATTATTATTATCATTTAGAATATGGAGTCCTGCACCTCAGGACTTAGAGGTTTTGTAGCAGATAAATGATAAGATCTGACTTATGTTTTAGGAGAATGATTTGGGAAGCAGTATGAAGAATGGTTTAGAGCAGGGACGGGTGCTAAGCAAGGACACCAGCTAGGAAACAGCAGTGGTCAGACAATTGAGGCGAAGGTCCTAAGCTAAGCGATTGAAAGGGGGCCCAGTTTGAGAACCATTTTGGAAAGTTGGAACTGTAAGGTAGAGCCAGATGAGGTGTGGAAGTTCATTGCCTTGTGAAGAAAAAGGTTGATGCTATCTTGGTGAACTTGGTGAAGGGAATGGAATGCCATAGGCTTTCTGTCTACCCTAATAGAGTTTGTTTTCCTTTCCAGCCCACAGCTAAGAATGTCCTTTATTGTCTTCTCTACTCGAGGAACAACCTTAATGAAACTAACAGAAGACAGGTAAGGACACTTCTCATCCTTGTCATTAGAAAGTACATCTCTTCCTGAGATTTGTGCTACAGTGCCTTAAGCCTGTTGATCATTTTAATCAAGTAGCTCTCTTTTTAAATTTAAGCCTTCAGGTTTGCATCTGGGACCTTTTGCTAGTTTACTCTGTGGAGAGTTGTAATAGAATTTCCTGGTGTTGGTGAAATTTTATAAATGACCGAAGCACATTTAAGTCTTATGTTTGATTGGTAACTTGGTCTGCTAACTTGTAGCAAAATGCTAGCAAACCAGATTCTTTGGGGACTATATTTTCTTTGACTTGAATTAGGTTTATTTTGTGAACTAAAGTTTTAGAGATATAGTAAGTGAACCAGCAGAGAGGTAAGAACTTGAAATATTGTTGTACGTAATTACCAGAAACAGGAAACAATAAAGGAGGGTTTATGGCACCACAAAATAGAAGGAAATTTGAATCAGGTGTGGAAAAAATGTTGCTGACATAAAAGGAGCTGTTAGACCTAGGTTAACAAAATTCTCTTTTGGATTTTACATTTTAGTTGTAGATGAAGACTAGCAATAACAGAAACATATCATTTATTTATAGTTACAATAGTACATTAGAGAGGAGAGAGGACAATTTTCTTGCATTAATGACACTGCACAGTTTTTTTAAAAAGTGATATCGCCCACATGAGAGAAGCATTGTGGGAGACACACATGAATTATTGACAGACTTATATATGGACATGTTAGAAAAAGAAAAGGAGGAAGGACAAGTATATTAGTCCATTTTCTGCTGCTCTAACAATATGTTTGATACTTGGTACTTTATAAAGAAAAGGGGTCTACTTAGCTCACATTTCTGGAGATTTCAGAGCTTGGTACCAGCACTTCCTCTGCACTGGTGAGGGCCTTCTGGTGACATCACAACATAATAGATGACACTGCAGTGGGAGTATGTGCATGAAGGAGGAATCACCTCGTGAGTCACGAAGCCAGAGAGATTCAGGGGCCAGGCTTACTTCCTATAACAGCTCACTCAGTCAAGAGTCAACATAAGTCCTGCAAGAGCTACTTTAATCTCCTCTGAGCATGGCACCCTCATGACTTAACTACCTGCCTCCAGGCCCCACCTCTTAAAGCTTTCACCACCTCCCAACATCACCACACTGAGGACCAAGATTCCAGCTCTTGAAACTTTGGAGAATACAAAGGGTCATCAAAAAATACAGTGAATGTTTACATTTTTAAAAAATTTGAGGGGGGTAATAGCAATGTGTCTTTTTCTGTAATAAAATTTTTAATTTAAACATTGACTGTATTTTTAAATCACTCCTTGTATGCTCAAACCATATCCAAGCCAGAGCAGTAAGTACAGGGAGAGCAGGAAGATTTTAGTTTGTAACATTCTTTTTATACACACGAGAATAGAATTAATGGGTTTCCTGGCTCAGATCAGCAAATTTAAGCAAGTTCCCACTTTTCTCCATGCCTCTGTACCGTATAGAACTTTTTGAATTCATGTTATTGAGGTGCACAGAACCCCCTTTTTAAAAACAGGGTTCTCTTGTTCCTTACTGACATAAGAAGAAACTGACACCATATTCCCTTTCTAAGAACACTGAGCAGAACCCAGACTAGTCTCAGGCTTCACATTCTTTCCAGTTTACCTTGCAGACTTCTGCTAAGAGAATCATAAAATCCAAGAAGCCTATGTGGCTTTCCTTCATGATTGGCCGAGCATTTTGAGAAGCTCTGAGGAAGTGACTCCAGTCATGTGCAAGACTCATGATCTTCCTCAGTCTTTAAAGGATGCCATCTTCTATGCAGGGATGTCTTATTCAGAGATATGGAACTAACCACAGAGAAAAACCTGGTTGACCCTGCCAGGAGCATATACTTGTCTCAAAGATGAAGCCATGTGCGTCAAAGTACACGCAGCTGATGCAGTGAATTGTGAATGGCTCACTAAGTCAACTATGGTTCCCTTGGTTGTTCACTCCTCTCTTACTTGGGCAACTGTTAACTCTAGAGCTAATATATGCCAGTGGGTGCTGACCGGCCTGGCAGGGGGGATGCGTGCATTTATCAGATCAAAACCAAAATCAGATCTCTGGTTTCTCATGTCCTTTAAAGCTGAGGTGTCCTGGTGTTGCTTCATGCTGACTTGACTCATTCCATATGTAAGAGTTTGGCTGAGAGACCAAGTTCCCCTATCACTTATACGTTGTGTGTTACTACTCATGGCTACTGAGAAATTGGGGAAGGGAGGGAGGTTGTCAGGGGTTTATAAATACTATCAGAATGCCTAGGTGGTTCTGATCCATTTTAGTTTGTTATGCTTGTTGAAATTAGTCATCCTCTGAGTCTACTTGGAATCGAATTTTTTTTGTGGTTTAACTTCCATTATTGCTATTTCCTGTACCAAAGAGATGAAAGAGGTTAGAATCCCTACTTTGCAGGAAACAGTCTTTAATATGAGCCAAATGTGCATGAAACAACAGCCAGAAATGCCTTGTTAAAGGCTGAATTTCACGTGGTGACTGCTTGGCTTGACCACAGGTCAGTGGCAAAGCACAGCATGGTTTACTGACAGATACCCAACCTTATCAGCCAACCGAAGAGACGTGGACAAGTCATCCCTCTCTAACATACCTTCTCAAGAGTCTGGCTAAAAGAATCAGACATGCAGATCTTCCTGGCTGGTACTATTTCTGACTTATGTAACTTACAGTGTCTTAGATGAACACAGAAATCTATGTATTTTTCTTTATATCTCATTTGGTCTTCACAATATCTCTATTGCTGTTGTTGTTAGGTGCCCTCAAGTTGGTATCTGACCCATAGCAACTCTATGTACAACAGGAAAAACACTATTGTCTATGTTTCTCTGCTATTCATAGGGTTTTCAATGGCAGATTGATCTTGGGGAGTGGGTTGCTGGGTCCTTTTCCCAAGCCTACAGTATCTGGTGTTCCCAGGCAGTCTCTCATCCACATACTAACCAGGCCTGACCCTGCTTAGCTTCCGAGATCTGATGGGATTGGATGCCACAGGGCTACGGCTGCAGGCACAATACCCTAGAAGGCAGTAAAAGATCCATTATAAATACCTATGTAATATTAGAAGAAATTTATACAGTTAAAAAAATCCTATTCAAAGTGAGACATGAATTAGCAAAGAGTCTCATTTCATCAAGAGCAAAAGATTGTGGGGTAATCAAAAGAAATAATATTAAAGATATATTTGCAGTACATATTCCCATATATTCTTGGAATTAAATATACATAGAGGAAAACTGTGAGATGCCTGAAGAAATAAAATGAAAAATATAGTATGTTAAGATGTAAAGAAACTACAGCTAGAATAATAATAATACCATTTGTATCTTTTATCTGCTAAGCACTTTGTATATTGTCTTATATTTATCCTCATACCAACTGTCACTCCAATTTTTGATTATGTCTCTGCAGTCATTTGAGTCATTATTTTTTATATAATGCACTGTTTTTCTGTAACTGCTTTTAAGATTTCTTCACCTTTAGCTCTCAGCAGTTTGATCAGGATGTGTCTAGGCATAGTTTTCTTTATGTTTATCCAATTTTGGCTTTGCTTGTTGTTGTTAGGTGCCATCGAGTCAGTATCTGACTCATAGTGACCCTCTGTACAACAGGGGAAACACTATTGTCAGTGCTTCTCTGCTGTTCATAGGGTTTTCAATGGCAGATTGATTTTTGGGGAGGGGGTTGCCAGGTCCTTCTCCCATTGGCTTTGCTAAGCTTCTTTAATCTGCACACTAAAGTCTTTCACCAAATTTGGGAAGTTTGCAACCATTATATCCAAATATTCTTTTTTTTTTGTACCAATCACATCCTCCTGTTTTCTTGGAACTCCAATGATGCAACTGTAAGACTTTCCAATCTTACTCTACATGTCCCTGAGGGTCTGTTCATTTCTTTTTCAATCTTTCTTTTTTCTGTTCTTCAGATTGGGTAATTTCTGTTGACACACTTCCATGTTCACTGATCCTTTTCCTGTGTCATCTTCCTTTAATTATTGAGCCTATCTACTCAATTTTTTTTAAATAAAGATATTTAACTTCTTAGTTCTAAAATTTCCATTCAGTTCTTTTTAACATTTTTTATTTATCTGCTAATTTTTTTAATCTTTCTATTCAAATATGTTTACCATGACCTCATTCAGTAGTTATAAATGCTTTTAAATCTGTATTATAATTCTAACATCTCAGGATTGGCATCTTAATTGTCTTTTCCCATGAGAATTGGTCATATTTTCTAGGTCCATTTAGTTGAGTAATTTTAGTGTATAACATGAAATTTTTGAATTTTACATTGTTTAGACTGGACATCTTGTTCAAATACTCTGGAAAATGTTGATTTTTTTTTTCTTCATTTGCCTCAGTAAGCAATCGGCCTGTTTAGGTTCAGACCTCAAGTTCTATCTCTTCTATGGGTGGTTGTTTCAGTGTCAGCTCAGTTTCCACCACTTTGCTAAACTTTTTTGAATTGGTCTAAGTCCAACACGGCATTCATGCAGCTCAGAGATACACCTGGGACTTACATAGCTTCACACAAAGAATTAGAGGGTCCCTTCTCCAGCTCTCTCATCTCCAGGATCATCTCACCAATATTGCCCATGGAGCAACCCCTCTCCCCAATTTCTAAATCCTCTGGGAAGAAAAGGCTTCTTTTAAAGGTTTGGCCACCCTGCTGCTATGCAGTTCTCTAGAGGCTACCCTGAAAAAGATAGAAATTCTCCCCACATTCTGTAAACCACAGAGGCATGTTTTCCTTGCAAATTCCCAGAATTGTGGGGATTTTCCTGGCCTTCTAGGGGATATATTAGTTACTGTCCTGTGACTAAGATTGTGTTAGTTACTTTTGCAATGCTGTGACCAAATACTTGTCTAAACAACTTAAGGGAGGAAGGATTTATTTGAGCTCATGGTTTCAGAGGATCTCATCCTATAGTAGCAGGAAAGGCATGGCCAAGTAATTGCTACAGGGCCTGTGGCAGAGGAGAGTTGGTCACATCATGGCAGATCAGGAGCAAAGAGTAAGAGACCAGTACTGGGGGCTAGGTAACCTTCAAACGCCTGTCCCTAGAGGCCCACTTCTGCCAGCTAGGTCCCACCTCCCAAAGTTCCACAGCTTCTCCAAAGAGCACCACTTGCTGGGGACCAAGGGCTCAAACAGGAACCATAGGGGGCATTTTATATTCAAACCATAACAAAGACCCACCCTCAGGTTAAGATCATGAGAGAAAAGAGGAGAAATCTGGAATTCACTCTTGTGTAGTTCTGTTGCATAAGCTTTCCTGAGGAGTCATAAAAGAATAAGGAACATCTATTCACCCCAGATGGAGAAGATACAGACCAGAGAAAGGATTCCATCAATTCCAGCTTGGAAAACCAATAAGGTTTTTTGTTTGTTTGTTTGTTTTCAGTAATTGGGGGTTGAACCCAGGGCCTTGCACACACTTTGCAAGTGCTCTACCACGGGGCTACACACCCAGTCCATTTTTTATTATTTTATTTTGAGACTGGGTCTTGCTAAGTTACACAGGCTGCTTCTGGCTTGAACCTGTGATCCTCCAGCCTCTGCCTCCCAAATCACTGGTATTACAGGTGTGAGCCACTGCACTTGGCACCAATGACTTTTTTAGAGTTACTTAGAAGACCATAGGCAGCTCTTAGTAGCAGCTGCCCCACCAGGAAGAATCCCTCCCAGGAGCTCCTCCCAGAAGTCATGTTCCACTCTCCCATCCCTGTGAAGCCCCACCCCCAGTCAATTGTTTGCCTCCTAGAGAGAGGTTAATGCCAATAAGCCCTTTACCATTATATCCCTAACTACAGCTGGGTAGTTAAGCCATGACTATAGGCCAAGGTCTAAATAACTACAGCTGGGTAGTTAAGACTATTTCATTGTGATGACTGTGGGCCAAGTTCTTGTGTAGGTTATCACAGCTGCTTTGCTTCAAGAAGGTGATGGTTACATACAGCCCAGAGGAAATAGCCACTAGACAGCATCATTTCTCTAGGCTTTAACTTTCCTCCCCCAATCCATCAGCTTTGTTTACTTTTTAGACTCTTCATGTGGTTGCTTTTTTATTTTAACCAACATTTTTTGTTGTAATCAGCTAGAGATGTAGGCACTAGCAGTTGAGACAGAGCTGTTACTTCACTTTTACAGATGAGGACACTGAAGTTGAAAAGTTTGATGAGGTCAAATAACTAGTAAATGGCAGAACTAGTATTCTGATTTCTGGATTCTAAATTTGGTCCAACACATGCACTTTGCATCATATCATGTTGCTCTTTTAAGATTTCTTAGCTTCATCAGTTTAAACAATTGACAAATTGTAACAAATTCTGTAGGCCATTTCATTGGGATAATAGAGTACATAATTTAAATATTATTAGAATAAAATAATTTAGCATTAACAAGTACATGATTCCTGAACACTCCAAGGGTAGTCTTATTCCTGATATTAATGGAAGCCTTCAATGTTTCATCATTTGGAAATGAGATCATATCAAGGAAGTCTAACTATTCATTTAGCGGAAATCAGGAATAGATGTTGAGTTTAATCAAATGCATTTCTTTCAACTATGAAAATGGTCATATTTTTTCTTTTACCTACTAAAATAGTGAAATTTATTACAAGATTTTTAAATATTTGGCCATTCTTGTATTTCTGGTTGTTTTTGGCTATGATACACTCCTTTCATGTAAGCATGAATTCTATTTTCTGTGTATTGTTCAGAAATTTCATATCCCTATTTGTAATTGTCCCACACGTACTGTGACAGCTCACATGTTACTGTGATCCTGAAAGCTGTGCCACCAGTATTACAGATAACAGCAGGGTCACCCATGGTGGGCAAGTTTCAACTGAGTTTCCAGACTTGGTCTAGGGAAAAGGACATAGCTAACCCACTCCTGAAACAATTAGCCATTGAAAACCCTATAAATAGCTGAGAAACACTGTCAGATATACTGCTGGAAAATGAGCCCCCCAGGTTGGAAGGCACACAAAAGACTCCTGGAGTAGAGTTGCCTCCTCAAAGTAGAATCAACCTTAATGACGAGAATGGAGTAACCCCTAGGGACCTCCATTTGCTGATGTGTCAGAATTCAAAATGAGAGGGAGCAACTATAAACATCCATTAATAGTTGGAACATGGATCATGTGCCTGGCACAGAATTGGGAAGTGATTTGTTCTGTTTTACATAGGGTTGCTGAGTCAGACCCAACTCGACGGCACTGAACAATAACAGTTCATAATTGTGATTGGGCCCTCATTGTCCTTTTTATGTCTACCTTTACTTATAGTATTTTACATTTTTTCCATTTAAATCATTACTTTTTTCTAGAGTTTATTATGATATAAGGTAAAAAGCCAATCCAACATTTCTCTCCAGCTAATCAGCCAGCAATTCCAATACCATTGTGGAATAATCTTTTACTGGCCACTTAAAAAGTTAAGCTCTTGGTATACTTGGTATCCATTGCTGAGTTTTATATTCTGTTGCTATTCTGTTTTGTTTTTCGGTCTGTTTCTATACTTGGACCACATTGTTTTAATTAGTTTTAACATCTGGAAGAGCAGTCTTTCCTCATTCTAATATTGGGCAAAAATTTCCTTGGTCTTTAGTGGATTTTTTCCAACCATATGCATTTAAAGTATTTTTTTATGTTTCAAAATATCTTTGGGATTTTCATTTGTATTGTATGAAAACTCCAGATTAATCTTAGCAACAATGACATTGCACTTTTAGTATATAGTACTTACTTTCTTATTTAAAGATATATGTATAAATACATATATATTCCTTAAATACGATATATATATAATTATATAATTATATATTTATATAATTATATATTTATATATTATTTATATATAATTATATATATAAATTCTCTTTTATGTCCTTTAGTAAGGTTTTGTTCTTTTCTTAATATAAATTTCATGTAGTATTTCTCACCTTTATTCCTAGGCATTTGAAGTTTTCTTTGCATTGTAAATGAAATATTTTCTGTTATATTACCTGAATTGTTACTGTTCAGTGGAGCAGTGAACTTACAGTCTGTGGTCCATGGGCTTCTACTGTGCTCCATAAAATGATTTGCACAATTGTGCATATCAATGAATTTTCTATATAGAGAGCATGTAGTTTGCATGAGAAGAAGCATATAACCCCAATCCCATTCCAAATGAAGCTTAAGAAATAATGGCTTAGGGGGAAATTACTGGTTTTGTGAAGATGTTTATTATCCCACCATTTTAACAAAATATTTTTATTACTTCTAATACTTTTCCTCATGACCTAATGATTTTGTTTCTTAAGTTTATTTATCATTTCTGTTTGTGTATTATTAAGAATTCTGTGATTTATTATCTTATTCTTTTATTGTCTTTTCCTATTGTCTTGAGATGAAAGTTTATTCATTGTATTTTATTTTTTCTTAATAATAAAAGCTATTACTAATAAAATTATACATTAAATCTAATCATGGTCCTTAAATTTCACGTTATGAGGGTTGTTGTTAATTTCTAAATAATTTATATTTATAATTTTATCATTGATTTACAATGATTTGGGAAGGTGTTTCACATTTTTCATATGATTTTTGCTCTCTCTTTTTTACAATTTCTAGAGTCATTATATTTTTTCAGAGTACATAGTTTAGGTAATTTTAATTGTTTAATTTATTAATTTTTGTTATTAGAGCACTATATGCACAAATTTCATCTGCCATCCAAGAATGTTAGAAAATATACATACTTTGGTTAGTAAAAAGTTTGATATAAGAAATGTATTGATTAAAATATTCAAATATTTTAATTTTTTGTTTCATTAATCTATGCAGATAAACATTTAGTGTTTTTTGTACCAGGACTGTTTTATTTGAATTTCTAACACATTGCTTTATAATTTATACCATATTATTTAGTGCACATGTATTTTTATCATGATGTGAACTTCTAATTAATCTTTTGTCATATTTAACTTTTTGTTTTATATCCTTTATACAAAATTAATATTATTAAACTTGAACTCTGGTTGGATGTTCCTCATATATCTTTGCCTATTCATTAATTTTTTATCCATCTTAGCTATTTTGCCCACTTTTCCAGTCACTGCAAAAGTATAATTTCATTTTCGTCCTCATAACTGTTGCCAATAAATTTTGCTTGCCTTTGTAATGGCAAAAATTAAATAATATTTGTTGACTTTCTTGATGACTTTCTTTTAAGAAATATTTGCACTGTATTTTGTAAACATGTCAAAAGTAATTATTTTAACTTAATGTAAGTAAAATTTGCTGATTTAATTAAATATATATGAATACACACCCACACATACACACACACACACACAATTCCCTTCCTGTACATGAAACTTTTATTATTGCTTTCTAATTCCTCAGCTTGCTGAGTTTTTTTTTAGGTAAGATTTTCCTGAAAAATATGTGAATATTAAGCTTTCTATGTCCCTACTTGGGCTGGGATTTAGCTCAGTTGGTAGAGCACTGCGCTGCAGTCTCTGAGGTCCTGAGTTCAATTCCCAGCACTGCAAAAATGGGAGAAGGACCTGGCAATCCACTCCCAAGGCAATCCCGAAACAGTCAGCCATTGAAAACCCTATGAGGGTCACTATGAGTCGGATACCGACTCGACGGCACCTAACAACAGCCACAACATGTCCCTACTTATCTGAGAATTTCTTTCTGTTCACTTCTAGATAAATATTTTAAGAATATAAAATTCTTATATCTTGACTAGATTTTTCTCTAAATTTTCTAACAGCAATGACACATTGTCAACTTGTATATACTAGAGAAATAAGAAATGATAATTTAATTATCTTTCTGCTTCATTAGTAGCTTGATTTCTCGTCTTGAATGCTTACAGAATATTTTTCTCTAGCTAAAATATTTTTTTAAATGTCAACAGAATATATCTAACTATGAGTCCTTTCATTAATTTTGTATATTATTTTGTATAGTACTTAAGCCATTCTATCTGAAACATAAGCTTCTTCAGCCTAAAGCACTTTTCTTCTATTATTTCTTTTTTGCTAATATTCTATTTGTTCATTAGATTTTTTTAATCTACTTAACATCTCTTTTGTATTATAATTTTTAATCTCTTTAGCATTTTTCTTTAAGTTTTTTGGGCATGTTTCAGTCTGGTCCTGCAATTCATCAATTCAAGTTGTTTATTTTTGTTTTTGTTTTTATTTTTGCAATACTTTTTACTACTTTCATTGCATCTTTCAACAGTTAAAAACCTTATGTCTCTATGAATACTTCCCTATTCCTAAATTTTTCTGTGTGTGTGGTCTGCTATTAAAGATAGAATGCCTTCATCATATAAATGAATTAGAATTTGTTATATTTGTCCTTTGTCTCTCTTATTTCAAAGGAGGACTTTTTCTCAGATTCCTAAAATTCGTCCTCTCCTTCCCACCTGCTGAGATTTTTCCTGAGTATAGTGATTTAAAAAATAAACCAACTGCATTTTCTAGTACTGAAACTTGATAACTTGATCTGTAAGAGATCATGCAACTTCCTTGTTACAAATGTTAAGATCTCAGGCTAAAGCAAATAGGAAAATACAAGTAGTATAATTTTTTCTTAAGAGACTCATCAGTCTTTCCAAAGTAAGGAGGATGCAGAAGCAAAGGGAAGATGGGCAGGTATAGATGCTAAATCACTGTATTAAGAATTCTTTCTCCTACCCACCACAAGCTATTCTTCTCAAGACCTGGAATCCCAAGATGGTGTCCCTTTCCCCCACTCTGATCTCAGCAGCTGTATTTTGTGCAGGAATTTTAAGATTCTGGCTTCAGTCTGACACCCTTGCTTATCTTCCAGCCATGGAAAACATTTTCTCTATTATACTAGGTTAGCTGTATCTATAGCAATTTGGAAAAGGAAGCAAGAGTTAAAACATGCAGTCTAAGATCATTGTCTTTGACTAGAAATTTCACCTCTATTTCAAATTTTGCAAGATTCAAAAACAAAATAAAAAAATAACCATAGGTCAAAGAATTATTATATCTTATCCAAATTATATCTTATCCAACCCACTGACCTCATTTTATTACTGAGGAAAATAGTTCCCAGGTAGATTGGATTATTTGACCAAATGCATTCAGGTACTCAGAGGCAGCACAGATTTATCTTTTTACTCACAAAATTTAAAGTTTTTTAATCCAGTGATTTTTCTCACTAATTGACATAGCCTGTCCAGTACCCACTGATTCTGTAGGTGTGGTGCTCTCTTTTTTCCTATCTGTGGAAATACATGAATGGAAACAACACATATGTCCATACATATATGTTGTTGTTGTTGTTGTTGTTGTTGTTAAGTACCGTTGAATCAGTGTCCAACTCATAGCAACCCTACATACAACAGATGAAACACTATTGTTAGTGCTTCTCTGCTATTCATAGGGTTTTCAATGGCTTATTGTTTTTTGCAGTTCTGGGGATCAAACCCAGGGTCTTGTGCATGATAGGTAATCTGTCTATCACTGAGCTACATCACTAGCCTGGGGTTTGTCATTTTTTGATGGATGTTGTATACATTTTTATACCCATAAACAATACATTTTTATCATATAAAGCTATTAAATATCATCATAAGTATATAGTTTTCTTGAACTTGCTTTTCACATTTAACATCATGTTTTTGAGACTTCCCCCCATTGATACATGTAGTTATGCTTGGTTTATCTTAACTATTGTATACTCTTCCATTGCATTATATTCTATTGTAAGAATGTACCACCATGTATTTATTTTCTCTCTTATTTATGGACAATTAGCTTGTTTACTGCTTTTGTTATTATAAACAAAGCTGAAATGAACACTCTTGTACTTGTTTCCTGGTAAGGGGTGGGAGGGGCAAAAGCAAGAATTTCTTCATGTACTGTAACTAGGAGTTGAATTGCTAGGTCTTAGGATATGAGAAAATATGTAACTTCACTCAGTATTGCTTAATTGTCCTCCAAAGGGAGTGTGCCAGTTTACACTCCCACAGTGATTTCTGAGAGTTCTTGTTGACCTATATCCTCTCACTATCTTAGTATTATCCCTAGCTTTTCTTTGGATATAGATTGTACCCATAAATGATTTATGTATTAGATTATCTGGTATGGGCCTAGTACACTATTACCCATTCCCACCTCCAGCCCAGCATTGCTAAAAGTGTGACAGAAAACTACTATCTTTGGTAGAGAACTGTAATCTGTACCAGCCTACACTAAATAGATGTGGTCTGGCCAAAACAGAAGACTCTTGACGTGCTGGGGATAGAACCCAGGGCCTTGTGCATACCCATTACTACAAAAAATGCCAGTTGACAAAAGTTAGTCATTGACCTGTTGGCACACCACCCCATGCACACAGAGCTTCCAAGTATTTTGGTCTCACTCATTCAGTACGGACAGACAGCCGAAGGTCACTGAGTATTTGAACAAAGACCCCATCAGGAAAGACAGGGAGACAAGGATGTGAGTTTCCAGAAGTAGTATTGTGAAGAGAGATGCAAATAAATAGGCCAATAGCTACAAGTAGATATGGGGTCAAAAAGGTTTTTTATTTGGTTTGTTTGTTTATTTGTTTAGCTGAGAGATACTAGAGTATATTTATATGCTGGTGATCAGCCTGTAGGATTTTTTTCTTTATCTGAGACAAATGTGTAATCATAAGCATTTAGAAATAGCTTGCATAGTATGTCTGCTTCTGTTTAAGATATAGAAGGATATGAAAAACCTATATTTTCTTGGTCAACCAGAAGAGTCCAGACAAAATAAAATTCATATGTTTCCATGGGATTGGCACAGGCATAGGAAGTCCTGATGAACTGAATTAGAGGGAAATAAACCCTTTAGAGTTCATCTGAGATCTGAGGTAGCCTCCATACTTGAGGTTGGATGCCTGGTTTGGCTATGGGAAGCTGGAAGAGTAAGTCGGCCATGGACAGACTTTGCAAGGATGAAGAAAACTCAGCTGAACTTTAGACAACATTGTATGCCTAGAAGATGGATTTGAATTTGAATTGATAAAAGAATCTCTCAGCCTCACAATTGCATACTTTCCTGTACCTCTGCATTTTTCCAAGAAAGTAAGGGTGAAAGAGTTACTGAAAGTAGAGCGAAATCACATAGTCTCATAGATTCTTATAATGCTTGGATTCTAGTGTTCTACCAGAGTTGAATGCAGAGGTCAGGAAAAAAACTTGAGAAGCTGCATCTAATCCCTCCCAACTCAAATACTGAAAAGATCACAAAGGCGGGGCAGGACAGAACACAGGAATTGGGCTAAGAAGAGGGAGCACATTCTAATTAAAGCTACAGCCCAACCTAAGCTCCACATAACTTGAGGAATCCAAGTGAGCAGGCCCACTCCAGCTCACAAAAAATAAAAGGGTTACACTCTGCAGTGAGTAAACAAAATGATATTATACTTAGATCCTCCTTGCTTTTTCATGCATAGTGTATGAAGTACAAATTAAAACATTACAAGACATAAGAAGGAGCAAGGAAATGTGACCCATAATTAGGAAAAATACAATAATAGAAACAAACCATGAAGAGCTCAGTTTTTGGAATTAGCAGACAAGGACTTTAAAACAATGCTTATAAATATGCTATACATATTTATTTACAGGAATTTACTTACAGAATTTATTTACAGAATTTACAGAAAGAGGTGAATAGAATGGGGGAAGACATGGAATGTTGGAAAAGAAAAACTCAATCTAAGTGAAAACAGTAGAACTGAAAAACCAAATGTCTGAAATAAAAAATTTATTAAATGGGGCTAAAAACAGGTTGGACATTGCAGAGAATGGATTAAGGATTTAAAAAATAAGCAAATAGAAATTATCCAAACTGAAAGACAGAAAGGAAGAAGAGGGGGTAGGGGAAAGGAATGAACCATGTCCTGTGCTTGTACAATACTATCAAGTGGTCTAACAAAGTATGATTGGGATACCAAACATGGTTTTCACATGAGATCCAAGAATCTCAGAGACTCCTAAGCAGGACAAATACAAAGAAAATATCACTAAGCACTTCATAGTCAAAGTTCTGAAAATTTTTATTAGCAGCCAGAGGGGAAGGAGGAAGACCTATTAAAAACAGAGGAACAACATGGAAAATAACAATTTACTTTTCATCAAAAGAAACTACATGTAATCCAGAAGACAAAGAACCAAGAGCCTTAAAGAGATAGTAGGAAGAAAGTCAACCTAGGATACTATATTTACCTAAAACACCCTTAAAAAGTAAAATTAAAGTATTTTCAGGAAAACTTGTTTTCATTTGTTGGTAAGAGAATTATCACCAGCAAATCTGCACTACTAAAAATAAATACTAAAATAATTCTTCAGGCTGATAAATAATAATACCAGGTGTAAAGCTGGGTATAAAAAATCAAAAACACAAGCAAACAACAACAAAAAGGAAAAGTACCAAAACCAATCAATATTTAGGTAAAAACTATGGTTTACTTTTTCTTAATTGACTGTTTAAAATGGAAGTAACAACACTATATTGTAGTTTTCTATACCCCACACTATCTGCAGTTTTGTTTACCATGGTTTTATTTTCCCTGGTTTCAGATACCTCAGTCAACTGCAGTCTGGAAATATTAAGTGGAAAATTCTAGAAATAATCAGTAAGTTTTAAAGTATGTGCTTTTCTCTATAGTATGCTAAAATCTTGAGCCATCCCTCTCTGTCCTTCCCAGGACACAAATCATCTTTTGTCCAGTGTATCCACTAGTCCCATTAGTATCCACTGTCCATTAGTTACTTAGTAGCCCTCTCACTTATGAGATTGCCTGTAGTGGTATCACAGTACTTTTGTTAAAGTAACTATTATTTCACTTGACAATGGCTCCAAAGTACAAGAATAGTGATGCTGGCTATTTGGATATGCCCAAAAGAAAAAGAAGGTGTAAAATGCTTCCTTTATGTAAAAAGATGAAAATTCTAAACTTCATAAGTAAAGGAAAAAAATTACATGCTGATGTTGCTAAGATCTAAGGTAAAAATGAACCTTCTATCTGTGAAATTGTGAAGAAGGAAAATGAAATTCATGCTAATTTTTCTGTTACACCTCGAACTGCAAAAATTATGGCCACAGTGGATGATAAGTGCTTAGTTAAGGTGGAAATGGCATTAAATTTGTGGAGGGAAGACATGAATAGAAAAGATGTTCCAATGATGACACTGTGTTGTGCCAGCAACATTGGTTCTATATGAAGACTTCAGCAAGAGATCCCCTGAAATATGTGACTCCATGTTATTTATTACAAATAAGGGATAATTGTACATATCTGTTAATAAGACTGGATTAAAAATATAAAAGTTACTGCACAGGCTGCATCTATAGGGGAAAATGTCATATATTTACACACACACACACACACACACATAGATATATGCATACATACATATACATATACTATATATATATATATATATATATATACATATATAATATATGTATATATATTCCAGTACTGTCCAAGGTTTCAGGGCTCCACTAGGGGTCTTGGAGCATATCACCAGAAGATAAGGAGAGTCTACTGTATTTTGTATTATTATAAATATATAAATAGAAAATATTACAACAATAGCACAAAAGATGAGAGGGAATTATATGGATGCATAATATTGAAGAGTTCTTCTGTATGAGAAATGGCATAATATTAATATATGGTAGCCTATGATAAAAATAAGGATGTATGTAGAAACCAATAAAGTAATTGATAAAGAAAAATAAAAGGAAGAGGAAGGAGGAGAAGATGATAATGACAACATATACCTTTATGTTTTTAAAAATCCAATAGATAATATCAAGAAATACTTGATCGATGTAAAAGGATGTAGGAAAGGAAAAACAAAGAACAGAAGCAAATATTACAAAGCAAATAGCAAGATGGTAGACCTAATCCCATCCATACTGATATTTATATTAAATATATTGTTGTTATTATGTGCCATCAAGTCAAGTCAGACTCATAGCAACCCTACATACCATACAAGGAAACACTCCCCAATTCTGTGCCAGGCACATGGTCTTATTTATGTTTAAGCCCATGTTGCAGACACTGTGGCAATCCATCTAGTGGAAGGTTTTGCTTTTATTCATTGACCTGCCACTCTCCCAAAAATGATGTCTTTCTCCAGGGAGTGGTCCCTCCTGAATACATGTCCAAAATACGTAAGACGCAGTCTAGCCATCCTTGCTTCCAAGGAGCACTCTGGTTGCACTTCCTTTAGGACAGATTTGTTGGTTCTTTTGGCAGTCTATGCTATATTTAATAATCATCTCCAGCACCATAATTTAAAAGCATCAGTTCTCCTGTCTCCCTTGTTCAGTTTTCAGCTTTCACAACCATATGATGAGACTGAAAATACCATGGTGTGAGTCAGGCTCACCTTCATCTTCAATGTGACATCTGTATCTTTCAATACTTTAAAGAGATCTTTGCCACAGCTTTTTCCAAAGCAATCCATTAAATATAATGAACTAAATACTCCAATTAAAAGACAGAGAATATTGCACTAGATAAATAAGCAAGAGCCAATATATCATTAAGATATTGTTACACTAAAAAAAAACCCCGCATATTAGTAGTTTGAAATAATAATATCTTATGCTGGTTTTATCTTGGCTTTTTATGCACCTGCATTTCTCTATAGGATCAGATGGGGATTGGGCTCAGCTGGGAAAAATAATACACCTGGGATAGCTGATGATCTCTCTTTTAATATAGATTATCATTCTCAATGAGGCTAAAAAACCAGGTTTTCTTCCTGATGGCTGCAACATTCCAAGGAGGCAACCCCCATGTACAAGTACTTATAGAACTTGGGCTTTTGTCATGTTTATTGATGTTTCACAGGCTAAAGCAAATTAATGCAAAGCCAGTGTGGCAGAGGACAAAGGCCAGAACACTGGGAAATATGATCTCGGGGGGCATTAGTATAATAATCTGCCAAACACAATTATGTAGAGTTTATAAAATGTGCATTAAATATAAATATGGTGATAGTGTAAAGTGAAAAAACTAGAGAAAGACACACTGTTTAAACACTAATTGTAAAAGTAGCTATATTAATATCAGACAAAATGGACCTCAAGATAAAATGTACGTTAAAATAGAAAGTAATCAAAGAAAATCCATTTGTCAAAGAAAAATCACAAAGGAAGCTAGATAATATTTCCAACTGAATGATAATGAAAACCTAAATATCAATATTTGTGAGATGCAGCTAAAGTAGTGCTTGGGAGAAAACATACAGCTTTAATTGTATTTCTTAGCAAGGAAGAATATTTAAAAGATTTAATAATCATTATACAACCAGAGTGCTCCTTGGAAGCAAAAATGTCCAGACTGCGTCTTACATATTTCGGACATGTAGTCAGGAGAGAACAATCCCTGGAGAAGGACATCATGTTTGGGAGAGTGGCAGGTCAATGCAAAAGAGGAAAACCAGATGGATTGACACAGTGTCTGCAACAATGGGTTTAAACATAAATAAGATTGTTTGCCTGGCACAGAATCGGCAAGTGTTTCGATCTGCTGTACATAGGGTTGCTATGAGTCGGACTCAACTCGACGGCACCTAACAACAACAACAACATATGCTTTTCTACTTTATGAAGCCAAAAGGAAGAGTTTATTAAACTCAAAGTAAGTAGGAAAAGAAAATTAAGTGAATCAATAAAATTGGAAATAGAAAAAAAACCACGAAATCCAAAGTTGAGTATTTTAAAAGAATGTATTGATAAGCTCCCAGTAGATTGATTTTTAAAGAAAGAGAAAATACAACTTACAAATAATATCAGTAATGAAAGAGGGGATAGTACTACAGATGCAAGAAGATAAAGGAATACTGTGAACAACTTTATAGGAATTGTTGTTGTTGTTGTTGTTAGGTGCTGTCCAGTCGGTATCTGACTCATAGCAACCCTCATAGGGTTTTCAATGGCTGACTATTTCGGGATTGCCTTGGGAGTGGATTGCCAGGTCCTTCTCCCATTTTTGCGGTGCTGGGAATTGAACTCGGGTCCTCAGAGACTGCAGCGCAGCGCTCTACCCACTGAGCCAAATCCCAGCCCTTATAGGAATAAATTCAACAATTATAATGGAAACAAACGAAATCAGCATGCATCTTATTATTATTAATCATGTTGGTCTACCCTTAAGTGAAAGTCCCAAAGAAGCTATGAGCTATATGCATTGTAAACAAATTATTACAATTTGTTGTGGAACTTTGTGACTCTAAGAGTAACAGCAAAGTGTCTTTAATCTGTATTCTGTTCTTTTTACCATATTGGGTTTGTTTAGCCAACAACTGGAGCCCTAAAGTCATCTGGAAATGTTTTAAAGTAGCATTAATGTTAATAAATAGTGATGTGTGTCTAAAGTGTACTGTATATTCTCAAATCTAATCCTCGCCTTTTCAACAGTTTTGTTATTGTTGTTAAGTGCCATCAAGTTGGATCCAACTCATAGCGACCCTATATACAACAGAATGAAACACTGCCCAATGCTGTGCCACACACATGATCTTTATTATTTTTAAGCCCATTCTTGCAGTCACTGTGTCAATCCATCAAATTGAGGGTCTTCCTTTTTTTGTTGTTGACCTACCACTCTCCCAAACGTTATGTCCTTCTTCAGGGATTCGTCCCTCTTAACAACATGTCCAAAATACATAAGATACAGTCTAGCCATCCTTGCTTCCAAGGAATACTCTGATTGCACTTCTTCTAAGACAGATCTGTTGGTTCCTTTTGTAGTCCATGGTATATTCAGTATTTATCTCCAACACCATAATTCAAAAATAACAATTCTTCTCCTGTCTCCCTTATTCACCATCCAGCTTTCACAAGCATATCGTGTGACTGAAAATACCATGGCATGAGGCAGGCACACCTTTTTCTTCAATGTTACATATTTACTTTTTCTTTTCCCACAGCTTTTCCCAATGCAATGCATCTTTTGATTTCTTGACTGCTGCTTCTATGAGTGATGATTGTTGAACCAAGTAAATCTTCTCCATTATCATGAAGTTGCTTACTTTTATCAGTTTTAGAGGGCTACAAAATCAGGTGTGGATTAGAATCGGGTTGGTCTGTGAATCCAATCCACATGCAATTCTAATTCATATGTGAATTTGCAGCCCTCTAAAGCTGTTGAAAAGGTGCAAATTAGATTCAAGAATATATGGTAAGTTGAGATTCCAATGCCAACAACTCCAAGACACTGGAGAAAAGTCTGACTCCACAGAAACATTTTTTACAGGGAGGCAAGGATATTAATAATGAGGAGCTGATGTTGGGTTATTTTAGGGTGGTGGTGTAAGTTTTTGCAATCAGAGTGCTTCTTAGAAGCAAGGATTGATAGACTGCATCTTATGTTATATTGGACATGTCATTAGGGGACCAATCCCTGGAGAAGGAAATCATGTTTGGGAGAGTAACACGTCAACAACAACAACAAAAAAGGAAGACATTCAACTGGATGGATTGACACAGTGGCTACAACAATGGGCTTAAACATGAAAAGGGTCGTGCCTAGAAGAGTGTCAGGTGGTTTTTCATTCTGTTGTACATAGTCACTATGAGTCAAACCCAACTCAATGGCATCTAACCACAAGGGGGATTTTGCAGTGGGAACATCAGTAGGATACTTGGGATGATAGCTTGTTGAAGTAAATGACATCCTTACATGTGTTAATCCTTCAATATTTTCATCAACAAATATTATCAAAATGTCACATCACAATGAGAATCACAGAAAGTAATCTTCCTAATGTGGAGAAAAATTCCCAAGACAACAAAAAATCCAGAAGACACCCACTTTGCCTACAAACCAGCGTGGTACTGGTTGGGGGCATAGTATTTGCTCGAAAAATAGCAGCTATGAATGAATAATGCACCCAAACTGGAATCATTCACTTAGCAATCACTTACTCAATGCTCATCATTAAGTGTTGTGGACGTTGCAAAAGGATCACAAGACATGTAGCCTGAAAACCCTTAATGTCTAAGTAGGAACACTGGCAGACATGTGAAACCACCAAGGAAAATAATACCTTTAAATAGCAGCCTCTTGTGTAGGATTCCCAGCCTCTCATTTCCCAGGAAGATAACATTGCCTTTGGTAATGAGTTCCCAGAGAGACTCTTATCCTTTAAAATGTCTCTCTCCCAATTTTCTTCAGTTTCTATCAGAGCATAAAGTATAGACCTTTATTAATAGTTCTAGTGTCCCAGAATTAAAACAGACCCATGATTCCCAGGAAACTATCTATTTTGTTTGTCTAGAAGCTGTGGGTACTTGGAGAAAGAGCAAGTATAGGGAGGTGGGAAACTGAGTTACATGATCTTTTAAGAAGCTGGCATATCAGGGAAGTTGTGATCACTGCTTACAACCAGGGAGCTCATATCTTGCCAAAGAACATCAAGGGTAAACAGCCTTTGCTTGTTCTGGTACAAAAAAAATAGAAAGCTCAAGAAAATTCTTGTAAAGAAAAGGAAATAGGCTTAGAAAAAAATACCCCAGTTCCCAGACTTTATTTGGCAGGGGAAAAATACAGTGAAGCCAAAGAACCTTTTCCACACCCCCAGTCTGCCTTTTTTTTTTTTAAAGCCATCTTTTTTAAGCTTCAGTGTTAACACTATTTCCAGTTTTAGACCTCACTGTTGTTAGGTGCCATTGTTGTTGTTGTTGTTAGGTGCCGTCAAGTCGGTATCCGACTCATAGCGACCCTCATAGGATTTTCAATGGCTGACTGTTTCGGGATTGCGTTGGGAGTGGATTGCCAGGTCCTTCTCCCTTAGACCTCACTAGTCCATAGTAAAAGAATAAGATCATATTTACTTTCTTATTAGCGTATGTTAATCATACAAAGTAGTGGATTTAATTGTTACATTCTCAAACATCCACATAAAGTGTTTTGATCATATTTACCCCGTTTCCCTCTTTTATCCCCCCTCTACTCTCCCATCTCCCCTTCCAGATCCCTGATAGTCCCCCTTTTACTTTCATATGTTGTCTCCCTCTAAATTCCACAGATAAGAGTAAACACCTGATACTTGTCTTTCTGAGTCTGTCTTATTTTTCTTGACATGATGATCTCTAGTTCCATCCCTTTTTCTGCAAATGACATAATTGTGTTCTTCATGGCTGAATAATACTCCATTGTATGTAAATACCACATTTTCTTCATCCATTCATCTTTTGATGCGAAGCTAGGCTGATTCCATAACTTGAGTATTGCAAATAGCACTGAATAAAAATAGATATGTAGGTATCTCTGTTGTATGCTGACTTTGATTCCTTCAAGCATATGCCCAAAAATGGTATAGCAGGATCATAGAGTAGTTCTATTTCAAGTTTTTTGAGAAACCTCCATCCTCATTTCCATAGTAGCTGTACTAATTTACATTCCCACCAACTGTGTATAAAGGTTCCTTTTTCCCACATCCTCACCTGCATATGTTGTTTGATGGTACATCAGTGTAGTTTTGGTTCTCATTTCCCTGGTGGCTAAGGATGTTGAACATTTTACCATATATTTATTGGCCATTTCTACTTCTTTATTTGTAAAGTGTCTGTTCACTTCATTTGCCCATTTATTGAGTGAATTATTTATTCTTTTGGTGTTTAATTTTTTGAGTTCTTTGTATTTTCTGGGTATTAATCTCTTGTCAGATGAATAGCTGGCAAAGATGTTCTGTAGGCTGTCTCTTCATTCTGCTAATTTTCTTTTGCTGTGCAGAAACTTTTTAGTTTCATGCAATACCATTTGTTAATTCTTGCTGTTATTTCCTCTTCAAGTGTTTTCCCTATGTTTTCCTCTAGTAGGTACAAAGTTTCAAGTATTTACATTAAAATCTTTTATCTATTTTAAGTTGATTTTTGTACAAGCTGAAGCATAGGGATATACTTTTAGTTTTCCACATGTGGATATCCAGTTTTCCCAGTACTACCTATTAAAGAAGCCATTTTTTTTCAATATATGTTTTTGGAACTTTTGTTGACAATCTGATGGCTGTAGCTATGTGTGTGTATTTCTGGGTCTTATATTCCATTGGTCTACATATCTTTTTTTTGTGGCAGGACATGCTGTTTTCGTGACTGTGCTCTGCAGTATAGTCAGATATTGTGATACCTCTAGCATGGCTCTTTTTGCTCAGAATTTCTTTGACTATTTGGGGTCTTTTGGATTTACATATGAATTTTAGGATTGTATATTTACTTTTAATACCCAATATTTTCCTACATAATTTTCAGAAATTAGTTTCCTCCCCCATAGAACTCCCTTAGCTATTTTGAAGGGTTCCATGGTGCCACCTCTGTGTGTTCAAAGACAGACCCCAGTTTTCCCATCCCAGCCTCTCCTTCATGGCACCTTGTCTCTGCCTCTGCTCCTGTGACCCTCAATGGGATTGCCAACCCACAGGACAAAGCTACCTTCTGCTAGGTCACTGTAGTGCCATACATCCCCATGCCCTTGGGAGGGAGGACATTGCTCTCACCTTTATCTCTCATTCTAATGCACAGGATATTTTCTCATTAACAAACAACAGAGTTGAAATTAAACTATGCCTTTTGGTGGGCTGTGGTGAAATATTGGAGGTAATGGAAGAAGTACAGCAGAGAGAATGTTTTTTAACAATCACAAGGGCCCAGACCTGTTCTAGGGCCAACTACCTAGTCATCTTCTGCTTGGACTACTTCCATAAGACCATTAAAGCTCACCTCTTTCCCAGGATGACTAACAGTGGAGATGTCCATTCTCTCCACCCACCACTTTAGTAAATATTTGTTGAATGTCTGTTATGTCTCAGGCACTCTAGCAAGCAGAGAAAATATAGTGGGGACCCAAACAGACATGGCCCAATCCTGGAAGAGTTTAAAGTCTAGAACTGAAAAAAAAGCTAAGCAAATAATTACCTAATCAAAGTTATTAGTTATAAAATGTTCTAAGTGCTATGAAGCAAAAATTATAGAGTGCCATGAGAAAGTCTGAGGGTGATCATTTGGATTGAGGAAGTCAGATAAGGCTACTTTGCATAATTGACATTGAAGTTGGACCTGAAGAGTGGATGAGCACCCACCCTGGAGAGCTGGTTAGGCTACAGTGGTTGCTGCTGTGAAGGTGTCTCAGAGAAAAGAGCTTGGGAAGACCAACGTGGCTGGAGCAAAGGGAATGGGGGCCAACAGGTGAAAGATGAGACTGGACAGAGAGGCAGGAACCATCTCCTATAGGCATTGCAAGGCTATTGCAAGGATTTGGATGTTATCTCAAGTATTGTTGTTATGTGCCACCAAGTCAGTGTCCAACTCATAGCGACCCTATGTACAACAGGTGAAACACTACTGTCAGTGCTTCTCTGCTATTCATAGAGTTTTCAATGTCTGATTGATTTTTGGCAGTGGGTTACCCGGTCCTTCTCCCAAGTCTATAGCACCTGGTGTTCCCAGGTGGTCTCCCGTCCAACTACTAACCAGTCCTGACCCTGCTTAGTTTCTGAGATCTGACAGGATTGGATGCCACAGTGGTACGGCTGCAGACACAGCTCAAGTATAATGGGCTGTTATTCAAGGGTTTTGAGCAAGGGAGAGACTGACATGATTTGATGTGTCTTTTAACAGGACTGCAGCATCCACACAGAGAGTGAACGGAAGAGGGGGCAAAGGGGGAGATGACTGTCTCAGTGGTTTAAGTAAGAGATGATGGTGGCTCAGACCATGATGTTGGCAGAAGAGATAAGAGAAGCAATCTGTTTCTAGATATGTCTGGAGTAGCCCCAACACAGTGCACTGATGGTGAAAGTGGGGGTGTGGAAGGACAGAGGAGAGTCATCTGAGTGGATCAAGGAAGGCTTACAGCTTCTGACTTGGGCAGCTGGGCACATGGTCTAATATCCGGGCACTGATAAAACAATCAGATGATGGTACATTCCCCAAGGTTGAGGGACATGGTCTTAAATATTCCATCTTAGAAGCATTCGCTATCATGTGCTGGGTACTTAGCAGGTACTAGCCTTAGTTCTAAACTCATGGAATGTAACTCATCCACTTGAGCCTTATGAAAGCTCGCTTAGGTAAACACTACTATGATCTTCATTTCCCAGATAAAGAAACTGAGTCACAGAGAGGCTAGGGAAGCTGCCTAAGGCCTCACAACTAGTCAGTGGCAGAGGTGGGATTTAATCCCAGTGGTCTTGCTCTCAATCAGTATGAAAAACTCTTTCTCTCTTGAATGAATAAATCAATGAATGAACCATTTCGAGTTTATCCTGGCAATTTCTTGGGGAGCAATCCTAATTAAAAATTAATCCTGTGTGAAAACTGATGTGACAGGGGGCCATGTGTGAGGCTGTATCACCAGGCTGTTGGAAGATTTCAAAGACAAGGTGAAGAGGACTTAGCCTAGGCCTATTCCCAGGCTGCCATTGCTCTTCACTGATGCAGGTGTTTCTGAGAGCTCCCTACTTCAACACTGGCCTGGAATCCAGGGCTTGCTCTACAGAAGAGAAAGGCTTTTTTGAGTCAGGCAGGTTTGACTTCAAGTCTCTGCTCTCCTACACAACCTCTCTGAGCCCAAGTTTTGTCATTCCTACCACGAGGAGATTAACACTCATGTTGGGTGGTTATAGTGGCATAGAACCAGAAGTCTTTGGGCAGTGCTTTATATATAGTGGATGCTCAAAAAGTTTTAGGTTCTTTCCCTGGGCAGAAGGAGCTTCCACTTCCTAACTTAAACAATGCATCCCCACTCTCTACCACTAGAGAGGCCCCAGTAGGAAGGCAGCTTCAAGCCCTCTTACAGGTGGACTGTTTATGAACAAGGTTGTGCTTCTCAGAAATTACACCTCCTTCTCCTTTTTGGCACTGTATAGAGCTATTTAAAAGCCAGGAACATTAATGTGGGCATCTTACACTCCAGAGAGAATGGCCCACAAAGATGCCGCTGGGCCCCTAAACGGTTCGTGTGTCCTTCCGCCACTCAGGCTCTTTCCCATGCCGTGTCCCGCTTCCTTTTCCTGCCCCCACTGTCACCTTGAACAACCAGAGTAGGAAAACACAGGCACCAGCCCACAGAATACTCTTCGTTGTCCTGGAAAGCATAGATTCCTTGGGCTTTTATTTTCAAAGCCAACTGCACGTTTCCTTTGGCACAACCGTGCGTGTGGCGGGTTCGCTCCATCTGCCTCCCCCTCCCACTGGCGTCCTTGCGGTGGCCTCCCCCTGACTTTTTGGTACCGGCCTCTGCCTGGCTCACATGAGCTTTCTTCATCTTGCCTAAGTTGCTGTGTATCCCCTTAGGAGCAAGTGCATTTGAAGACTCATTCTGACTTGGAAAGAATACTTTATCATTATGGGAAAGCAAAATTTTGCCAAGCAAATGGAAATTCCTGCATAAGGGTCCTTTCCCTTGACCCTTGAAATCTAATGCATCTTCTGCTATGGCTGACCCTGGATGGATAATTTAACACAAAGACTTTCCCCCGATGGCTTTTAGGGGACTGTTGGAGCAATACAACAGAACGCATGGAAGTAAGACCTGTACATAGGACTAGCAATAGCAAAGTTAAAATGCTCTAATAAGACAAATGGTATTTTTGGGTTTCAGGGAACAGATCCGTCAAGGCCTAGAAGAACTCCAGAAAGTTCTGCCAGGAGGAGACACTTACATGCATGAAGGATTTGAAAGGGTAATTTTAAGACTATTTTAAACTCCAAGTATGAAGTGTGATATTGGATTATCAGCATTGGGATAACTGATGAGTAAAGCACGTGTATTAAGGGGACTGAACAACACCAAGGGCAGGAGAGTATAATTTCCTTCCATAAGCTTGTACACTGACAACTACATCTGCAAGAACTAAGGAAGTGGATTTCCTTCTTCCTTAGCTGATAGGAAGGAAGGGTTTGTTAGCTAATGATTGGATATTTCTCATTCATCATGCTACACCCAAGTGTCCTCAATTCCCAAGTGACCTTTGTTGAATGGCAGCTTCAGTGGTTGAGACAGTGCTATTTGCAGTAGCAAGCAGTGAGTATATGTCTAATGGCTTGTTCATGTGTTTTTCAGGCCAGTGAGCAGATATATTATGAAAACAGCCAAGGTAAGACTGTGGTATAAAGCACCATTATGAAATGTTCAACATTTTTCTATATTTGCTTCTGAAAAGCAAATTTTTACATATGAAAGTACACATATTATATTGTCTACAATCCTTGGGCACACCCTTCATCACAAAGAAGGAATGCATAGAAAGATGGCACAGACCAGGTCAAATTCTAATGTCCTGTTAGTGCCAAATTATATAAAAGTAACTAAGATCCCTTATGGCCACAATCTGCAATTCTTAAGAATAGTTTTACATGTTGACTTCATTAAATTGGTAAATACATGGATGAATTAATGAAGTCTTCAATTTTTATGTCCAATCTAATTATCTTGTCCTTTTCTGAACTCCATGTCTCTTCATTACTGTGATTGGATATGATATTAAGATCAGGTTACCAGTTTGGTTTAAACTTTCATTCATTTAAATGAAAAAAATGCATAAAAATATTTTGTAGAGTACCTTGTTGTTATAGGGTACCACTGAGTTGGATCTGACTCATAGTGACCCTATGTACAACGGAACAAAACACTGCCCAACACTGTGCCAGGAACACAGTCTTTTTATGTTTCAGCCCAATGTTGCAGCCACTATCTTTCTTCTCATTTTGAATCATGCCACATCAGCAAAAGGAAGTCCAGGGGCTTTACTCCATTCCCATCATTAAGGTTGACTCTACTTTTAGGAGGCAACTTTTTCCTAGTCATCTCTTCCAGCTCTTGCCTGGAGGGCTCATTTTCTAGCACTATACTTTACAGTGCTTTGCTATTCATAGGGTTTTTCAATGGCTAATTGTTTCGGAAAAGGACTGCCAGGTCCTTCTCCCTAGTCTATCTTAGTCTGGAAGCTCAACTGCAACCTGTCCACCATGCGTAGCCCTGCTGGTATCTGAAATACAATGGCATACCTTTCAGCATCACAGCTACATATAGGGGAATAGAGTGCCAAGCAGTGGAAATACTGATCATTATTATCACTTTAGCTACTAAAACTATAGCGTCTTTCATGGATGGCATTTCTTTAGCTTGGGCAAATCTCTTAAAACAGATTCAGTATTATAGTGGGGATTTTCCTCCTAGGTCAGTAGAAGTATCTACTTCCTGTTTGATTTTAAACTGCAACAAATAGAACAAGCTCAGTATCAACATCAAAATTTGCTAATATAAATCAATTATGAGCATTGTTACCAGAAGTCTAAATATCACAGAAAGAGTTCTAGCAGATTTTGCCAACTACTGTAATACTTCCATTCAGCTTGTAAATCATAATTACTTTTTTCCAACTTGGCTTGGGGGGGTGGGATATATGTGGTTAACTACAGCATGTGAAAAGGACCAATAAAACCCAGGTAGTAGTGTTTGCTCTCACGTGTGGGTGATCATTGGTTACTGGTGCTACTCTCAGCTACTGGTTCAGTAACCATTTTCACCAGATTTGGCCATTTGTTGAGATGAGGCTGAGAAACTCAGAAACAAAATCTGTTTCTCCTGAATCTGTCCCTATGGAAACATTCTTCATGCTGGACTTGCTTCCAGGTCCAAAAGAAAAGTTGGTGATACTTACAGAATACTGTAAGACTTTGAGTGGTTGAGTTTGTAAGACATAAAATCCCAGGGTGGAGAGGGGTTTCCTGGGGGGCAGGCTAACTGAGTGGCTCTGTGTTGTCTTGAGCAGGATACAGGACAGCGAGTGTCATCATTGCTTTGACTGACGGGGAACTCCATGAAGATCTATTTTTCTATTCAGAGAGGGAGGTAAGTAATGGCCTTCCTTGTGTCTAATCACATACTGGGGAACTAGGGGTATAGTTCAGTGATAGAGTGTGCATTTAGCATGTGTGAGACCCTCAGTTTGATTCTTAGAACCTCCCCAAACAAACTGGAGGCAAGGTTTCTCTCTGAAATCAGCCACATTCTCTGTTCTCAGGCAAAATGATAAATGTTCTCTATAAAACCCCTGAGTGAAACAGTGTTTCATATGTAAAAATAATCATAATAATTCACCTCTTAAGAAATGAATTTTCATGTCTTACACATGGTAGATGTTTTTCCCCCTACAAAATTTTTGCATCTTACTCTGTGTTTTGAGGAATAAAAAATATCTACTATGCCTTTATTAAATGCATAGTATTACTTTAGTAGTTTTAAAATGCTATATATCACTTTTAAACAAAAGCATAGATGCTCCTTCCCTCCTTTTCCTTCATATTTTCTACTAAGACAAGAATTCCTTAAAATATATAAGAGTCAATCTTGACGGAATGTACTAGCCATCGAGATTCTCACTCTAAGAAGCAAAGTTGAGCAGTAATTGGTGTCAGAGTTCATTGGAACTCTCCTTCTATATTTCTTCTTCTTTATGTTCTCAAAAATTACTCCTCCAAAGCTGGCAAAGGAATTCTCTAAATGAAACTTTTAGTTTGTATAATGGGACTTAGAAAAAGAGGTTTATTAAGTATTATAAAGTTATGTTTATATTTAGGAAATTCTTTTCATTCAAGGTTTAGATTCGAGCTATATGAATAATGGGCCTAAGAAAACAAATTAGCTGTCAAAATGTATTGAAACCTCATTACTGACTCAGGCTCCTTCAGGCCAAGATTAAAAGAAACACAGAAAAAGACAAGCAGTTAGAGAGGGAGATGCTGAGCTCTGGGAGAAGTAAATCATAGCTTACACTTCCCTCAAGATCTTACTATTTAATTTTCATTCATCATTCACTCATTCATTCAGGGCTTGGCATATGCTGTGTACTAAAGACACCAAAGTGGGCAAGACACATTTAATGCCCTCATGGATCTTGTTCGGCTTTCATTAATTCCCTGCTTCTCCCAGCATGGGAGAACGTACAGGTTAATGTGGCAGACACCCCTAAGCACTTGGGAAAGAATACATTTCTGTATTCTAAAATTGAAACTATGTGGTGGGAACACAAAATGGCTTATTTTGGCACTAAATAACAGTCAAATAAAGTAGAAACCTGAATAAGGAAAGAAGTGAAAATAAATTATGAGTGTCGGTGGCTTAAAATAGGGGTTAGTGGAAAGGAATTTTAGGTATGGCGCATACAGACTTGGAAAAATATGCAGAATGTCAATGCTAATAGAACAAAGCCTTTGGAAATATAAAAATAAAACTGAAGATATAAAGAAATTGAACCTTTCCATTCTTGATAATTCTATAGAAAGCCTAGATAGAGGAGAGAAGTCACAGAGTTGTTGCAGATAAGGTTGAGGATAAACCGAGTCTAAAAGTTTGTTTTATCTTGGAAGCAACAGAGAATATTTCCAACACTAAGGAAAAGGGACTTATGTTTCTGTGCTTTCGAGAAATCAGTGTGGACACAGTGGGTTTGAGTAGTGGGGAGGGAGAAGAAATAACACAATTCAAATCAATGTGCAAGTGTAGAACTCTTTATGCTTACTGTAAATTATTTATTGAGCACCTTTTGGATTTCCAATTTTTATTTTCTATTCTGATGACACCTAACAACAACATTATGAAACACAGGAGAACCTGGAAATAGGATATCAAAGCCTTTAATAAATCAAATATTAAAATCAAGCCAAAACATGGATGTTATTTATTATGATACCTTCTCAATGATTAAATGTAGAGGTCATGGGTTCATCTATTCAAGTATGGACCTGCCATTTAAATCAGTTTGTCCTGTAGAGTGAAAAAGGCCTTATTCATAAAGGGTGCTGACATATATGAGCATCCTGTATCATTCTGGGCCTTATGTGATGAGCTCTACATATATTATTACATATACTCCCCAAAATACTTTACAGAGTAAAGCCAAGCATCAAACTCAGGTACATTTGGTTCCAA
Organism: Pedetes capensis; assembly: GCA_007922755.1. NCBI lineage: Eukaryota > Metazoa > Chordata > Mammalia > Rodentia > Pedetidae > Pedetes > Pedetes capensis. The sequence goes on along the minus strand of VMDO01001129.1, from coordinate 54,725 downwards.
AGGCCACATTTTTTGTGGTACTATGCTACCATTAAAAATGAAGAAAAATATGCTAGTAGAAGTCCATTAGAGGAATAAGAAAGGTAAGCATTGCCCCTAGAATATTTTATTTGACTTAGCCTGCAGTTTCCCTTTTCTTCTCTCTGCTTTCAAAGCCCTTCCTCAAGATTACTTTTGGTTGGTCTTCTTAAACGCCTCCTATTGTACTAATCACTCACTCCACCACACAGTACATTAGAATATGATGTTCACTGGATTATGAGCTCCTTGGGGACAGGAATTGCTTTCTCCAACATAGTACCTGGCACATAGTAGGTGCTCAATAAATATCTGATCGTTGAAGTTAGTATTGTAAATCCACGAGGAATGTGTTTGCCACTGCTGCTCTCTCTAATGTCCTTTGTTTCCTTGACCCAGGCTAACAGATCCCGAGATCTTGGTGCAATTGTTTACTGTGTTGGTGTGAAAGATTTCAATGAAACACAGGTATGATCATGGAGTTCCCCAGGCTTGAGAATATACTGAGCTTGTGAATGATGGAAAGCATGTGCATTCAGTAGTATAGAGGGTGCATCATCGGGGTAGATACCCTCTGTATCAGTTATTTTTCCAGAAATGCTAAGCAGGAAGGAATTATTAGATGTGCAGGGGATGGGAAATCATTTTTGGAAGCACTCAGGATCTCAACATAGACCATCTAAGCAGCAACTTTCTTGGTAAATATTAAATTGCCAAAGTATCAAAACAGATCTGAATTAACTTGGAATAATTGTTTTGTTGTTGTTTTTTTATTTAACAAGTGTGATTTTCTTATTCAAGTGACAAGCATTCATTTTCGTCTATTAAAAATGCAATGCACTTTCAATACAAAAATATGGAAATAATTGGATAAGTAGGCCTAAAAGTGTGTACAAGCGCATATAAGCAAATTGTGTAGACATGGTCACAACCTGAATAACTGGTCCTCAGTGTAGTTCATAATTTCATTTTGTTAAAATGGCCCAGGAAAATGCTTATGCTAGGTCATTAAATGAATAAAATAGGATTACAAAGCAATGAAAATAGCATATGCCCACTATTCAAACAAATATATATATATATATGTTTGAATATATATATTTGCATATATATGCATTGAGGAAGTATATAAGTCTATACATATATATATATATATATATATATATCTCAAATTGTTAATAAAGATATAGAAGGATTGCATAACATTTATTTTCTTTTGATTTTAACTCTCGTATTTCTCCTATGTTTTAAAAATAAGTATATGTTACTTTTGCAATAAGAAATAACAATAAAAGGTATTTTTAAAACTGTCCACACCGGCACAGACTTACTATGGCAATCCCAGGATCACACAGAGATTTAGGGGTGGAGGAGCTCATAGGTTAGCTTCTCTTTGCCCTCAGTCCTTTGCTCCATAACACAAGAGCAGCCAAAGCAAATGCAAAATCTACTCCTTCATGATCAATTTGAGTGAAAGTTTGGGGTTCACATTCATTGGACTCACAGAGTAATAAAGCTTGAATTTATTTTTAAAGTTTCTCTCAAAGGAAACTTGTGTCTGTTTGATTCATATAAAGTTGCCAACAGGAATTTGGGTGAATGAGAGAAAAACAAGCCAATGGCCTGTCCCCAAATCCATAAATACATCAACCCTGGCCAAATGTTCAGCCAGCTGGGCAATCTTACCTCTGCTCCCAAGGAGAAAGTATTAAAACAAATGCAAAAGCTGGAACCACCCTCAGCCCTCCTCCAGAGGCCCCTGGAAAGCTCATTATTGCTGAAGACTCTTCAGCAAGGCCCCTGAGCCCAGTAAAGGCCTCCAGTTCCTCTGAGTTCTAAAAGTAAGTAAGGCCCCATACCCAGTAGCTTTCCTAGATCCTTCACATCCATGCCTGACACATCTCTGTGTGTGTGTGTGTGTGTGTGTGTGTCTGCTGTGTTCTCAGCTGGCCCGGATTGCAGATAGTAAGGACCACGTGTTTCCTGTGAATGACGGCTTCCAGGCTCTGCAAGGCATCATCCATTCAGTGAGTAGAGGGCTTCCTCTGGCATCAGAAAGACACTTTCTGTCCCCAACCTGCAATAAATACCCCCGCTCCTTCTCTCCAAAGCTGCCGTTTCTGCTTGAGAGATCATTCCTTCCTGTTTGTCTGCCACGTCCCACGTCTCCCTCCAGACTTTCACTCATGCTTCTTTTCTTTCTCCTGTGCCAACTCTACCCAATGATGGAAAATTAGAAGTTGAAGGACGCTGCTCAGGCAATGAACCAAACTCAAGGCAGCCTCTCAGTTCTCATACTGGACAGAGTGTGGCTGATAGTTTGTACTTGACCAACCTTGGTTTTCCCAGCCTTGTCTGAACACCAGCTGCCTTCAGAGTATCAGCAGACTGAATCTGTTATCTTTTGACCATTGGAGGCACTTTAGACCAGGCTGTCCACTGAAATCTTATAGAGAGCTTTGAAAAGCACTGAAACCTGGTCTCTGGTCTGAAGTGCAGCCTGGGCCTCAGGAATTTTTAAAATTTCCCCAGGTGATGCTAATGGTCATCCCCACATCTGGGGGCTTCATTGTTCTCCGGGGTTTGCACAGTGACCAGCTCCCCCTCATACGCACTGATGGTTTTCTGTAGCCCTTTTCCTGGGTGGTGAACAGGACACTGGCCTTTTAGACCTTTCTTCTCTATCCTCCATGTACAGGCTAGGCTCTGGATCCAGCTAGAATATTGGGTGCCTCTGATCTTTAAAGCCTTATTTGGCAGGCAAGTGTGTATGCTGTACCTGTCCAGAGGTGCCATGGAGTCCACCACCCTCAGGACTTGTGACCAGGAAAGCATCCCATGGTCGTCAGGGAAAGCTCACCAGACTCTGGACTTGGAGTTCAAGGTTGCAAATTCAGAGCTGGAGGATCACTGTCCTCTTAAGAAGGTTTCAGGAGTCCTTGATCTAGGGGTTACTAGCCAGGGCCACAGGATCTGTGAGCTCCTCTAGACCAACCTAAGAAGCTTCCAGTACGTCTGTACTTCTGTGCAGACTCAGATCTTGCTAGAAGCTCTAGCAGAGTGGAGAACAGAGTAAGAAAAAACAACTTGGGAGCTAGTCAGCCCAAAAAAATGCCAATCTGAGCAGTTAACACTTACAGATCTTTGAACATTTAGTTCCTTATTTGCCAAAAAGAGCTAATGAAGAGACATGTATCATAGACTTGTTTCAGGATTACAAGGATTATTGGTGAAAATACCTATCATTTTTCCAGGGACATAATAGGTACTCAAAGCATATGTATTATTCCCTCTTCCATTTCCCATCTTCATATGAGGGATATTAATGTCAAGTTCTCCTGATCCTTGAAATTTTCTTGAATATGCATAAAAATTGCCTAGGAATCATGCTTATAATACTAATTCCTAGGCTCTGTTCCCAAGAAATTCTATTGCAGTCAATTTGAGGTAGATTCAAGGAATCTGCATATTTTAAATTTTTATTAAAAAAAATAAGTCCACCAGATATACTTTTAGAGTATATGTGACCATAAATTTTCAGAATTGTGAAAAATAATCCTATTTTAGCTTGGCAATTCCAATCTTAAATATGTACCGTTGCCTTTTTCAAGGTGTGTTCATTGGCAAGGAATAAAAACCCACTCAAACTACCTAAATCAGAAAGCAGAAATTATTGAAAGGATAGAGAAATATCAGGCCCAGTTGTGGGTTGATAGATGAGGGACCCCTGCTTTAAACAACTTCTGGGGCCACTGTAGCATACTTGGTAATATAAACAACCAGAATTGTAACACCATATAAATCAATAACCCAACAAAGCAAAACATGGTTAACAGCAGGATTTAGAGCTGACTATAAATCCTCTGGAAGCTCAGAGGCAAATTATTTTAGGTGGGAGATTGCATGAGAGCGTGAGACCTGAATCATGAGACCTGAATCTCTAAAAGACCAGAGAAAGATGGTGAATGGCACCAAAGCAGAGATGACATGACCTCAGCCTTCTTCCCATAGGCTAGAAAAGAGCAGAGCATATTCAGGGGACAGAAATGATAATACTTGTCTGGTGGGAGAGTATCAGGAATAATGAAAAATAAATCTAGACATTGGATTGGAACAAATTTGCAAGAGCCTTGAAAGAATTTTAACTCTAACCTATTGCTGTTGTTGCTAGATGCCATCAAGTAGGCGTTTGATTCATAGTGACCCTATGTACAACAGGAGAAACACTATTGTTACTACTTTGTAGAGTTCTTCCTGGAGTTTCTCTCTCTCCGCACTGTGAGTGGAAGCAAGAGGTGGGTGCCCCAACACTGCACCTGGTGGCGAGGCTGTGGCGAGAGTACAGAGTGTCATGCACAGGATAGAAGGATGGGTTTATTCACAAAGGAGGGGGAAAGAATGGAGGATTAGGGAGAGGGGAAAGAGGAGTTGGAGAAGGGAAGCGCTCAGCTGCTGTCTCTGCCACTGGGGTAGAGGCTCCCCGGTGTCTTTGCTCTTCCAGCTCACAGTTTTCGCCACTTCGGAGGCCCTGAGCTTGACTCCCAGAGTCTTGCCTCACGAAGCTGTAGGTCTGTGTAGGATATCTGGCATTGTAGAGGTTGGGATTGGATAGAGGTGGCAGCGGGGTTGAAGTATGATGAAGGCAGTTCGGAGGAAGGCTGAAGACTAGGCTAGGCAGGCAAGTAAATGGCCTTGGGCCCTTTACTTGGAACAACAAGCACCCAGTGAGCTTTTCTTGGATGGTGTTCAGAATGGCTGCTGAACTCTGAGCTCCAGAGTTTATATGGCCTGATAGCCAGCCAATCAGGGGACCAGGGTTGGATCAGAAATGACCAGTCGGGCACCAGCGGGGCTTTAGATGCTACCATATCTTGGATGCCATCTTGGCCCACTTGATGGGAGCGGGGAAGAGTGAGATACCTGGATGTATGGCAAAGGTGACCAGTTGCTATCTTGCCCCATAGGATTCTAAATGGGCAAGTTGAGCTCCTGAGACTGGCAATGTTTGGGGTATTCTCTATCCTCCTGGGAATCCCAACAGTGCTTCTCTGGTGTTCATAGGGTTTTCAATGGCTGATTGTTTTTTGAGAGTGGGTTGCCGGGTCCTTCTCCCAAGCCTACAGCACCTAGTGTTCCCAGGTGGTCTCCCATCCAAGTACTAACCAGGCTTGACCCTGCTTAGCTTCCGAGATCTGATGGGATCAAATGCCACAGTGGTATGGCTGCAGGCAACCTATAGGCAGTGGGTAGTATTACAGAAACATGTTTTAATTTAATTTATTTTTTTATTAATTAATTTTGTGGTGCTTGGTATCAAACTTGCTAGATAACTATTCTACCACTGAGCTATATCCCCAAACCCTTTATTTTTATTTTTAATTAATATGTAATAATTGTACATGCTGCGGTTTAGCTTAGTTGGTAGAGTGCTGTTCTGCACTTTCTGAGGCCCTGGGTTCCATCTCCAACACTGTGGACATGGCAACCCACTCTTGAAACAATCCCAAAACAATCAACCGTTGAAAACCCTATGAATAGTGAGAAGCATTGACATAGTGCTGGGCATGGCACAGTGTCAGGGTGCATTTTGTTCTGTTGTACATAGAGTTGCTATGAGTCAGACCCAACTCGATGGCATCTAACAATAATTATACATATTTATGGGGTCCAGTGTGATATCTCAATATGTGTATACAATGTATATTAAGGACATAAGGGTAGTTAGCATTTCCATCTCATATCATTTTTTTTTATGTTTGGAGGCTTTGAGTTTTTCTCTGCTAATTCTTCATAAAATAACTGAAACATTTTTAACATGTAACAAGTGATATTTAAGAAGAGAATCAATGGCAGTGTCCATATACTTAAGAAGGAGATTGAAGACACCAAGGACAGTCACAATGAGGAAGCTACAACAGTAGACCTGCCTTCAGGCTGGATTCTAAACAGTAGCAAATCTTTTTATCTGTTCAAAGGTTGTATGAGCCATGTGCCCAACATCCTTCAAGAGTCGGTTCCTATACAAAAAAGGTTTCCACCCAGAATAATCCATCTCTGAGCCTCCAGAACCTTTTTCTCTATATAAATCAGTGCTGTCCTTGAATATTTTAGCCTTAACAACTCACCCGAACCCAACAGGAGCCCAGGTGTTTGTGAAACTCACCCCATCATCAAATGGAAATGTGTTAACAGTTTTAGTGCAATAGTGTCCCCAAAAGGGAAGAAAAATAATTTGAGACTTCAGTCTCCAAACTTTTAGCTGAATGATAACATTCCTAAGAGCATTTATCTGGGAGTTATACTAGTGGTTTTGATCCTCCCAGCGCTTGAAACCCATGTTTATGGCAGTTGTTAATTGGTTTGCTTGGTCAGAGAATCAGGGACAAGAGTAGCAGGGCTCATCTTTCTCAAATCAGACAGAAATAATTATGGCTTAAAAGCTGGCTATTTTTAGGAAGTAAGTTGATTTCCCGTTTTGGATACTGAAAAGAAAGCCCTCATTTTCCTCTATCTGAAGTATCTATTCCAGTTTATTCCCATGGATGTTGTCTTGTGGTTGGTTGTTTTCTCATAATAAAGTAGGACTGAGCCTAATTATCCAAAGTAAGACTGCATAGCAGCTTCTAATAAACTCAAAAGATTTTCAAGGTTTTCTGCTCATAAAAGACTGTATTTTCAAACCTCAAATGAAGATGCAGGTGCTAATATTTATTCATTTGTTAAATACTCATTGAAAACCTCTTATGGTAGGTTGGGACCAGTAAAGCAGGAAGAGACCCTGTCCCTATGGAGTTTACAATCTACATTTTAAAGAGTGTGTGTGTGTGTGTGTGTGTGTGTGTGTGTAAAACTGTAATAAATGGTATAAGAGAAATAACATGTTCCTGAGATTAAGAGTAAAGGAGATGGCAGAGAACCCAGACTCCTTTGAAGAGAGGACTTGAAGGATGAAATGCAGCCATCCATCCAAAGAGCATGGATAAAACACTCTGGACAGAACAGGACCATAAGACGGTGCATACAAGAATGAAAGAACTGTACTAAAGATGGAGGATGGCAGAAGATGAAGTGAAGAAGCAGGCAGCCTTGAAAGCCATGGTATTTACTCTAAGAACAGTGGGACAATATAGCCAGATGCAAAGTCTGACAACAGAGCAATCAGGCTTGCAGTCAAGACTCAGGAAGTCTCGACATTGTGGCATCTTATCTGTATTCCCTGTGGGTGATGAATGAACAGGCACTCAGAACTAATAGTAATGAAGTCTATGCCTATATAAAGAAGAAGAAATTCCTCTGCCTTATTAAACATCTTCCTCCACCAGCTTCTCTGCTTGGCCCTTCACAACCACTCTCTGAAGATATTATCCCCATTTTATCAGTGAGGACACTAAGATGTTAGGTAGTTTGGATAAACTGCCAAGTTTACCCACTCTAAACAGTTGAGTAGGACTTCGAACACAGATCAGACTCCTGAGATCCTGCCTTTCCATGATGCTTGGCTGTGAGTATTTGAGGAAATGGAAACTGGCTTCTGGATTACCAGGAACTGATTGACCAGGGATGAGCATCAGACTGATGAACTCAGGCCCCCAGAGTTCATCAGCTGTCTCAATCTGATGCCTGATTTGGTCTTTTTGCTATCCCTCAATCCTTTGTCCTTTAAGAAATAAGTATTTACATGTCAGATTTATATAACCTGTTATTTTTCAAGGTGTTCTCACATCTTTTCCATTTTTCTTTCTCACTTAGGGAAGATAGGGGGAAAGCAGAAGGAAGTCAACAATTTTAGAAAACTTATTTTGAGACCAAACATTTGTCCCTTTATCCCATTTAATAATATTCCATTTTAAAACCATAACATTGCCCTAATGAAAATATTCTTATCCCTATGTATAGGTGAGGAAAATGAAACCCAGATATCCTGTCCAAAATACACAGCTAGAGGGGGAAAGTAGGGAGGGAACTCAGTTCCATTACTTTAGAGCCCATGTTTTCTCCTAATTCTGTTTCCTTGTTGTTAGTTGTTGTTAGTTGCCATCAAGTCAGGTCCGAGTCATAGCGACCCTATATACAACAGAACAAAATACTCCCTGATTTTTTACCAGGCACACAGTCTTTTTTATGTTCAAGCCAATTGTTGTAGCCACTGTATCAATCAACCTAGTTTTGGGTTTTCCTTTTTTCTGTTGACCTGCCACTCTCCAAAATATAATGTCCTTCTACAGGGATTGGTCCCTCCTGACTACATGTCCAAAATACATAAGATGCAGCCTATCCATCCTTGCTTCCAAGGAGCACTCTAGTTGCACTTTTAGGACAGGTCTGTTTCCTTAAGAAATTAAAAATAAAAGCCACCATTTAGTGAGTTCTTACCATGTGCCATGCACTGTGCAAATCATTTTATATAATCATCAAACCCTCACGAAGACCATATGATGTAGATGTTATTACTTCTTCTAAAAATAGATGTTATAAGATCATAGAGATTCACTAACTTATCCAAGGCCACACAGCACAGTGAGTAATGATCCCAAATAGACTAGGTCTATTTCTAATGATAATAATGATAACCAAGCTCTACTGAATAATGTAAGGGGGTCAGAAGCAGCTCCATGTCAGAGAGGAAGATACTGAGAACCTTAAATGTGAAACAACTTGACACAATTCACACTGTTACAGCAAAGGCAACACCAGAATCCATGTGACCTGGTCTGCATGCACAGTCAGCAGGTGAGGGAGCTCTTTGCCTTTTACCCCTGAGCGGAAAGTACCTCCAAAAATCTCAACTGACTTTCAGTGGATGAAGCTCCATCATCAAGAGTAGGTGACAATTTGATAATTAGACTTGGAATTTGCAGACATTCAGGCCAAGCATTTCTCCTAAGCTATTATATGGGGACTTGTGTGTTATTGTGATGATGAAAGCTATGCTACAGATTTTACAGATACCATCAGGGCCACCCATGGTGGATAGGTTTCAGCTGAGCTTCCAGACTAAGACAGACTAAGGAGAATGACATGGCAACCCGCTCCCAAAACAATTAGCCATTAAAAACCCTATGAACAGCAGAGAAGCACTGTCAAATATGGTACCAGAGAATGATCCCTCTAGGCTGGAAGAAATTCCAAAGACATCTGGGAAAAAAGTAGAGTTGACCTCAATGATGGGACTAGAATAACGCCTCGGGAACCTCCATTTGCTAATGTGACATGACTCAAAATGAGAAACATAATGGTTACAACAATGGGCTCCAAAAAGATGGTGTGAATGGCACGGTGTTGGATAGTGTTTTGTTCTGTTATACATAAGATCTCTATGAGTTGGACCTGACTCAATAAGATCTAACAACAATATTATTTCTATTCAGTGTATTAAATATCCCAATGTAATAAAAAGTTCTATAGCTTAAAGACTAAAAAGAATACAGAGGATCACGCTCAGACTGAAAGGAGCACCTTCCCTTCTACACTTGCGCAGGACTCAACCTCTGAGGACCATGACTGTATTCCTACTAGCTTTTGCAGCCTACAATGATAATTTTTTTTTTTTTTTTTTTTTTTTTTTTTACTTTTTGAGGCAAGGTCTCGCTAAATTATGCAGACTGCCTCTGGTCTCAAACTTGCGATCTTCCTGCCTCCGCCTCCCAAGGTGCTGGGATTATAGCCGTGCAAAGAAAAATTTGGATGGTTTGAAGATTGTGGCTCTGGAAGCCAGTAAAACTGTAAAGGAAGAAAATATTCCTTTGCCTTCAACTGTGGCTTCTTCAGGGAATTTCCACTGACCACAACTGGTGAGTTTAGCATCAGCCCTCAAGTGAAAATATGAAGCAAAGGTTCAGCCAGGCTCCTGGGTCTTTGCCTTTTCAAAAGTGCTGTGGGCAGTGAAACTGGAACGTGCATGAAAACGTGGTTCAGATAACACTGCGATGGGCTGGCAGCTTTGAATCCCAACACTTGACCCAATTACCATGATGCCTCTTCCTCCCAGTTGTCCCCAGTTGTATGCAGTCAGAGGCAGAGCGTGGAACCAAGAGCACTGTCCATGAGGAGAACCCAGCTGGTGGCACCAAGTCGTCACCACCTAAGACCATTTCCTTACAAGAATTGTGCTTGGCTTCCTATTAATGGGAGGGTGACTCAGCACATAGAGCTTTCTGCATGTTTGATCAACAGTAAACAAGTATTGAGCAAACACAACTATGTTTGCAAGAATTCCTTGCCAGCTTTGGCATGAACATCCTTGTTATCAGGAAATCTGTAAGGTTAGCAAAACCAAGGAATAAATCTATTCCATGGTATATTTAAATTTATTTTTATTTATGAAAAACAGATTCTGATTTCCCCCTTTATTCATGGGAAAGTGGAAGAAACGCACCCCCCAAATCTGACCTAGGTCCTAGCAAAACTATAACAAAAGGCAAAGTCTGTTTTCCAGGATTGCATCCTACCCACTCTTCCAAGACCACACTGGGAAACTTTAAGGATTTCTCCAGTCAAAATCTGCACCACAGTCCTGCAGTCTTGGAAGATATCTGACTTTACTGAACTAGTCCTCTGTGCAGAGTAAGCAGAGGGGGAGGCAGCTCTTCTCTTAAGTCACGCTCATTTGTCATTTGTGGAAGCCCCTTCTCCTTGGCCCCATCTGGATCCTGTCTGAAGGCCAATCTCAACCCCAAGGCACTGCTTAGTCTTCTTCATGGGGCCTACCCTGGTCTGTCCTCCAGCACAAACTCTCCCTGGCCTGAACTCTAGTGGGATTAATTGTCAGAGCCTCTTGGTTGGCCATTAGATTTCTTCCGTGCTATATACCATTACTCCCAGATTCTAAATTGTATATCCCCGACACTGCCCTGTGGGTCGTATTTCCAGCAATGTGCTTTGCGTATTTATTAATCGTACAAAAAGCAGCTGAAAAGATTATACAGCGTTCATGACCCATGGAAGACTTACACTGCACAACAAATGGTCATGTTGTGACTCTGTTTCTTGTAAAATCCTCTCAGGGCTTTCCCTACCCTCTCATCTAAGACTGCATCTGTAAAAGATGGCATTCTGGACTTTGTTCACATTGGCAGGCCTGGATATAAAACATAAATAGAACCAATTATAATTGCTGGAGCAAAAAAATCTTTTTTTAAAAAAATCATTTGCCTCTGCAGTCATTAATTAGATTCAGACTTTGCAGACATTCAAGCCTGGCATTTCTCCTAAGCTACTCTTTCTATTCAGCTTATTAAAAAGCCCAGAAACTTGAAGAAACTACCTGGACTGCAGGAGTATGTTCAGCCAGTCCCTAGTTCACTCCCACACCTCTGCAGCTCCTTCCTCATCTATCTAGGAGCCTGGTGAGACCCAGTGTAAAAGTAGCAGCAGAATTTTAGAGTCAAATCAGCTTCCAGAGAAGACCACTCACTTCACTAATACACAGGGGGTCAACAAGCTCATCTTACTAAATCAACCACGTTTTGGAGTTTGCAGCTATCTGAGCTTTCCTTCTGAACACACGAGAGAAAGGTGGTTTAGTGGGAAGAAATTAATTTCCTCAGTTTCAGAAGTTTATTTGTCCTACATTCTTTCACATCAGATTCCCACTGAGTGTGAAACTAACAAAGAGGAGAATGGCATTTATTTAAGCAGGCTGGGTACTTGGCTCAAAACCTTCTCATGTTTTGAGCATAAACTTTATTGTTTAAACTCTAGTAACCTCTTAAAAATGTGTTTTTGCATGCAAGGTTTTATTTAGTGTAATGTATCAGTACATGAAATCACTGAATCCCAGAAAGATGTGTGTATAATATTCAATTTTTATTTTAAAGTCAGATTCTGTAGAACTGACATGGGTGTAGGATGATGTTCATTGCTAGTGACACGTGTGCCTATTGGTTTAAATCTGGGGTGGAATTAGAAATGGTGGCTATGTCTTTTTTAGTAACTAATAAATTATAGATTAAATCATTTCGAACCTCATAATGAGAGCAACATTGATGATCTCGAAAGCTGAAATGAGCCAGTTGTATGATGCAGGCTGCCTGACTGTTTCTAAAACCAGTGGTCCCCAGGCTTATCCAACATGCTTTCTGCCATCAGCTGTAATAACATATGTGGCCCTTCTGGGGAAGCTTGAGTCTTATTCACCAAACATAGACCTCTACATTTTTTCCTAACTAAAGGAATCTAGGCCTTTTACAAAGCAACTCAACCTAGATCTTAGACAAGGGAAGATAATAGGCTTATGATATTATTGTTTAAAAGATTAGCCCTTAACGAAAAAGAAGTGATGAAATAGTCCTCTTAGGATGGCGGTCCCCAAAGATGGTGGTGGTGCTTAAGAAGAGGGAGGTATTCCAAGATGCAGAATATGACCTTGTAGCCAGTAGAGTCCAAAATTATATTTTATAGGGAAAAGGGGAGACTAATATATAGCATGCTATAATGCCAGTTTATAAAGCCTTGCAGAAAGTGTGCCATATATTCATTTATCCAATAAATATTTAATGTTTAATGTTTGCCAGGTTAGGCATTGTGAATCTAGCAGTGAGAACAAATTTAGTCCCTGCTCTTAACCAAACAATCAAAACCAAATATATAGCCAGGCATTGTGGTGCATACCTATAATCCCAGCAACTAAGGAGGCTGAGGAAGGAAGATTTCAAGTTCAAGGCCCAAGGCAGCCTGCATAACTTAACAAGACCCTGTCTCAAAATAAAATATAAAAAGAGGCTAGGGGTGCATATCTGGTGGAGCATGTGCCAGGGCTGGGGTTGAACCCTCCAGTACTGCAAATCCACACGCATGTGCGCACACACACACACACACACACACACACACACACACACACACACTCTGTCTTTGGTAAGTCCTCTGAAGGATGACAGTTTATACTAAATTGTAGGTAAACACAGATATTTCACTGGTCAAATCATCAGGACTTAGGTAGCAGGATTTATATTGAATTTGGAGAGAATCAGAGAGAAAATGGCTAAGGTAAATTTCTAAGTTTTTGTCTGAGAGAATTAGACAGGTATAACTGGCCAATAGAGAGTTAAACACCCATGACCTGGCCTACTTCAAGCCTCAGACATCTTAAAAACCAGAATGTTCCCTTCACAACAAATAAGACATTAAGGAACACACTTCAACTTTCTGAAAAATGTGGAAGTGGAATCTGTACTGTGAATAGGTAAAAATGGTTTGTCCATTATTAATACACACACACACACACACACACACACACACACACACTCCTTCAACAGAAAATGGCCAAGAAATTATGGATTAGTTGTTTATTGGAGAAACAGCAACTAGGAATAAAAGGCAGACATGTCTCTATTAAGGGAGAGATTCTTAATAACTCAGCAAATATTCAATATTCTTTAAAGATGCTTGAGAAATCTCTGCATAAACTGAGAACTTTATTACAAAGGAAATAGATTTTTAGAATCCAAAAACTCAAACTCTTATATACAACCTGGACTGGTCCACAATGGATTTCAGTTTAAATATTTTAAACAGCTCTTGTAACTTGGAAAAGTTCTTTTCCATCTGCTGTCTCTCTTGCTCCCCCACCTAATCCAAGGAGATTTGTAAAAGTGACCCTACCAATAACAACACATTGCATTTATTTAGTTCTTTATGAACTTCAAACATGCTTTCTCATCTATTTTTTCTTTGAAATGTATCCAAAATTTGACAAGAAAATAGTATTAGCCTTGGTTCAGTTTGTTTCAGCAAATAGGATTAAACATGAGGCTAGTGGTGAGTGATGGGAGACAAGCAAGTATGAACTTCAGTCCTTGCCCAGAGGTTGTAGTAGAAGTAGTAATGACACACAGCTCCTTTGCTTATGCATCAGATGTTCTCCTAAGTACTTTCCTGCCAAGGTCATTCTGAGCACATTTCTTGGTTCCTTATTTTTGTGAAGTGTGCATGCTGACTGATGGCCCAAGTATTAACTGTCTATTGATTAACCACCTCTATCTAGTTTTGTCCATGAGACAAAAACTTTGTGGTTTTCCTTGATCTCACTCTCTCTCTCACTTCAAATCCAACATGAATTTTATCACCTAAGTCCGATTATTTTTATAAACTATTTCTGCATTTGTGTCTGTTATTTCATTTTACTTTCATATAGCCCTTTGAAGTCAGTATTTTTCTTATCCCATTACACAGAAAAGAAAACTGATATTCTGAGGTTTAATAACTTGTACAAGTCCACATGGCCAGTTAGTGGTGGGGTTTGGGCTTCAAATAAGTCCATTCAGAACCCAAATTTATGTTAGCTATTTCTAGAGCTCAAGTTCTTGATAGTAGTAGCTACCATTAGTTGAGGATATGTCAGATTTCAGGGACTCTTCTCTTTTCTGCTAGCATGATTCCATTTAATCTTCCCAGAACAACTTCATGCTAGTGCTTTATACAGTATAACCCTGCCCTCTTTTATAGATGAGGAAAACTAACTCTGAGAGGTCGTGCAACTTGACCAAGGTCACACTGCTTGTGAGTGAAGTGAGTTGAACCAAGCAATTTGATTCCAGATTCCAAGCTATTACTCGATATGTTAAACTTCTTCCCAAAATTAGAGTTTAGAAAATTTTACAGCCTAGGTCAAATAAGTATGGGGCCTGGTCCAAGACCCCACTTCTCACACAAGATTATACCTGAAGTATGTGATAGTCTTGGCCTGGTCCAGCAATTCTCTCACCTCAACTCTGACATCACCCCAACCCTGTATGAGTCTTTTCCACTCCGTCCAATGATTTCCCTGTAGTCATTTCCCCATGCTGTGTTTACACCTCCTCTGGGGCTAATGCTGCCCAGACAGGGGAGGGATCCTCCACCTCCTCACCCCGGAACAGCCTCTAATCCCTAAAGTGATCTGTCTACTACAGTTCAGACAGAGTGATTACCATACGGCCTGGGATGCTAATAACTGAGGAAGCTCCCCAAATCTGCGTGTACCATTGACTTCCTATCTTTTGAAATCAGACATTTCAAACTAATAGGAGGCACAGTCCTAGACAAATCCTGCTCATCCCCCTCACTGATAAATTTTACTCTGTTGGCTGTAATGCATCCCTTCCAGATGTTTTAAATTAAGATGGAGAAAGCTTTGTTTTCACTCCATTGAATCATAGCCCTTGGCTGACATTTTTTGGCCCTTCATGCCCTCCTTAGATTTATCAGCTAATTGCAAACACTTTGAGAGAATAATACAGCATGTGTTTATTATGACAAAACCTGTTAGGGTGTCTTTGTGGTCAAAGATTCATGGATGTTTCTTTTACCAATCCCATTAAATGTTAACAGTTTGTTCAAAAATGTTGATCAAAATTCAAGAAGTTACATAAGTAAAAATTTCATGTATATGTTTTAGGAAATGGGGACAGGATAGATCCAATAGCTCAGTTTTTATTCTTGGACTATTTTGAAATCTTTAGCTATGGATGAGAAAATGATTTACTACATGTCCAACGCCTGAGAAGTTTTATTTAAAACATTAAATATATTCCCTTGTGTTGTTTTAATGCCACCATTTTCTGAGGTCCTCTCTCTGGGTTAATTCTGTTTCTTCAAATGTGGCCTGTTTAGAGATTCATGACTGAAGACATGGGTTGGTGGGCTCCCTCCCACAGCTATGGCATCTGCTGGCTGAGGTTGTTCTTACAGCAGGAGGAGCCCGGTGGTAGCACATGGTGGGGGCAATCTTCACCTTTGGTAGAGCACTGTCACCTGGGATATGTGTCATTGTGCACCAGGATCCTAGGATATTGCAGAAAGTATCTACAAAAGAGTGGATGGACCATAGGAATGGAGAGGATGGAAAAACCAGTAGGGAAACATGGGTGCTCCCAATATATCTTTGGGTTCCCTGATGCCAAGTCAGACTGACAATGAAGAGGAAGCAGAAGCTCAGTGCTCACACCAGGTACCAGAGCCAGATATTCGAGGACCACTGACTCCAGCAGAGGATGTGAGAATCTAAAACATTCCCTTTCTGCTGAAGTTAGGTCAGGCTTAGGGACTAGCAAGGAACTGAGGCTGCACCTGTGTTTGGGGTGGTGGCGGTGGCTGGGTAAGCCAGAGCGAGTGAGGGAAATAAGGCAAATCTAAGGGAATAACTTCCAACTGCAGAATGAGGAGGAAGCTGAAAACAAATAAGGGAAGCAAAGTACAAAAATACTGTGAAGTGTTACAGAGGGAAGGAAAAGTGGCTGGAAAATATGCTTTGAAGAGTTGCTAAAGAAAGATATGTTGCCTTTTCTAGCTTTCAGATCTACAAAGTTACCTAAAACAGTGGTTCTCAACCTTCTTGGCACTAGGGACCAGTTTTATGGAAGAACATTTTTCCACAGAGCAAGGGGGATGGTACATGCTGATCTGACAGGAGGCAGAGCTCAGACAGTAATACAAGCGATTTGGAGTGTCAGTAAATATAGATGAAACTTCACTCCCTACTGGTCCATGGCCTGGTGGTTTGGGACCCTTCACCTAAAAGACATGGTTATGAGGAAACTTGTTCAAATACTGTATATTCCTGTATTGAATCTCTACCTTTCGGCAGTTTTAAAGGGTTAAAAAATCAGATGCAGATTCAAATTGAGCAAGAGAGAGAGCAAGTGAGAGAGAGAGACAGAGAGAGAGAGAGAGAGAGAGAGATTTCTCTGCTCTCTTGACCAAAAATCCACTCTGCATGCACTTCTAATCCTCATCTGATTTTGTAGCCCTCTAAAATTATTGAAAGGGTACAGATTAGACTCGAGAATATATGGTAATTTTTACTGTTTTGCCATCTGCACCTGAGATAAAGATTTTTCTTAAGCTTCTTTGTTCATTTCCTTTCATAATGCTTCTCTATGAGGACGCCCAGATTTCTCTCTGGAATGGGTAAATATTCTCTCTTCTGAAGAACTGGTTTGTTTTTATTCCACAGATTGAGACACTCATAAATGTCTGTCTTTTTCACTTGCTACTAGAAAGCTTGGAACTAAGTCCACTCCTAACAAGGAAATAAGCTTCTCACAGCGTATTTTTTTTTCTATGCTCTTCTCTCTCATTGCTTCATCTTTCAATTTCTCTTGAATCCATTCTGTCATAATTTATTTCATCTTTTATTTGATAGTTTCTTTTGCTGTATATGTTGCTTAAGCTAGAACAAGAAGCATATCTAAATAAATACATCAATGCAAATACTTGGGTGATTCTCGGTGCTAAAAGATAGTTTCTTCTTTTGCAGACTTTAAATTTTATAATTACATCATTAGTTACTTTAACAAATGCCCGTTTGTGAAAGAGAAATGGTTTCCTTTGGCCCTCTGAACCATCTCAGATTTCAAATTAAACCCCAAGAAAAGATACCACATATGGTTAGTAAATTAACTCAATCTCCCATACATGTTCAAGTTTTTGAATCAACAAGAGGCAAGATTCATAGATCACAGTGAGAATGTTGTGTCTATCAGTCAGTCTATCAGATAGATATCTGTCTATCAGTCAGATCCCTGCTCTGGCCAGAGTCTTCATTATTAACAACCTGTGCAGTCATGGGTTCCCCCAGACTCTCCCCTCAGCTCTATAAGAATCATTGGCAGAAGAGAGTGCATTTCCTCAGCACTTAACCTTTCCATGAAGCCTTTTGCAGCATACCTACCCCAACTGTCCCTGCCATGAACTTCACAACTCTTACTGTGTGCCCACTTCTCCTTGCTTCCACCACAGATGACCAGCTGTTGTCATTTATCATGTCAAGTTTAAGTCATATTTCTGCAACTGTACATTAAACTTCTCCAAAGGATTTAATATTTGAGGCTCAGTAAATGCCTGCTGAAAGATCAAATGCATGAATAGTTCCATGGCTTTTAGGACATCCAACAGCATCCAGCACACTCTGGCTCATTAAATATTTGGCATTTATAATAGTAATAAAGAGATTACTGTTTCTCCTATCCCCTACTGTAAATGTCCTTGACCTTTCTTATCTCAGTAGCTAAGAACACTCTTATTCTCTCTTTAAACAAAATAAGCTGGACATTGATTTCTTGTTTCTTTTCCTCTTAGATTTTGAAGAAATCATGCATTGAAATTCTAGCAGCTGAACCATCCACTATATGTGCAGGAGGTAAATTGAAATTAAGTGTTAATAGCTCTCATTTAATTGATGATATTTTGAGTTCAAATCACAAGTTTACTTCATTGGTGGGGGAATAAGAGAAGCAGACAAGAAGAAGGTAGGTAGAAATTGCTAACTAAATTTGTTTCTAGGGAAAAAAGAAAAGAAAGAACACCATGTCAGTTTTTCGAAAGTTTCAAAAAGTCTGTCCAAATTCTGTCCTTTAATGGGACCTAATTACAAGGGAGTTGTAGAAATATTGGATTCTCACACCAATACTGAAGACTGATTGCCACCCACCCCCCCTGCCTCTGGATAGAAGTGGGATCACCCTTATCCTCATATTGGGCCTACAGATAAATACCAGATGAGCACACTGACTGTAGGCCACCTATGAAATATTAATATATTTAAGTATTCAGTTGGCACTGGCCTTTCTGCATAATTAATATATTTATCTTCATTGTTCAATTTACCAGTCTTCACAAAATGGTACAGCTTAGGTTGTCAAAGTAAAGAGGGTCATTACAATTTGGTCATTCATGTACAAAGTCTCTTCCTTTCCAAAGAAGCAGCCTTCTTTGAGTTACAATATTTTGTCTAAGTGATAAAAATTAGGATTTTGCTGTTATTTTGTATTGTAATAGATTGTCTAAAACTTCAGCCATGCTGGCTCTTCTCATATAGTTCTAGACAGATTTCCCATCACTCTTCTTTCATTCATTAAAAGTACAATAATTTTAAGCACCATGCTAGGTGTTGGGGATACAAGGAAGAAAACTCGCTGTGAGTCCCTGTCCCCATGGAACTTGCATCTTTTGCTGTGGAGAGTTCCCTGTTGGCGTCATCTTTCTAGCCTCCCCACATACCAAACGCTAGTCACTAATTACCAACAGAAAATATGTCATGCAATGCTGATAAGACAGGAAGACTTAAAGAACTTTTAGGCCTTTTCAAACACTATACATTTCAAAGTGTATTGCATATTTTATTTATGTAAATGAGGGAATTCCTTGAAGATTTTCTTCTGGATTATTGTCTATATTTTAGAACAACTCAAAGATGTTGAAAGAGTTAGACACTAAGTCTGTGCCAGCATCAAACGTTAACTATATATGGATATATGGATATATGTTATGTGTGTGTATATATACATGTACGTATGTGTGTGTATATATATGTGTTAATAGCTGATATATGCGTTAATAGCTAATATAATATAATATAATAGTTAATATTATATATGTGTTATTAACACATATATGTGTTAATAGTTAATATAATATAATGGTTAATAATAAGTGTTAACAGTTAATATATATGAAGATATATATTTATCTTCATAAAGTTAGCAAAACTTTGTGCCTAATTATATAATCCATAAATACATAATGTGCATACATAAGTACATGTGTATATTACATACATATACCTACATATATTAAAGTTATTAACAAAATACTTGATGGCTATTCAGAGATACATGTTAACGTCCCAAAGAAAAGCAATAAAAAAGATTACCTACTAACATTTAAATAAATTGCTACCTGGCAAGACAGTTGGCAGGGGTAAATGTGTTTGCCATGGGCATTGATCTAGGAGAATCTCTTTAAGAAAAAAATTCAGCCACATGTGGTGGCATAAGCCTATAATCTCAGAACTAGGGAAACTGAGACAAGAGGATCCAGAGTTCAAAGCTAGTCTGTGCTACATGATGAGTGAAACCCTGTCTCAAGAAAAAAATAATCAAAAATTTACAAATTTGACAAAAACATATTAACACCCTTTGTAAGGGGCCTGTGCAGTAAGGAGCCTTAATTAGATTTTATTAGCATCAAAGTATATTACCTCTGGGCTTTGCATATTTCTGGTAGAGTAAGCAGGTGAGTTATTGAGATTAAACGTGTGCATTGTGTGTGATTATAATACATTTTTTATAGTTCTCTAATTTTAAAACAATTAAAAAACAAGAAAGTCTCTTAATTGTGTAATTATCCCATTCATGAAGAAAACACAGACTTTCAGGTTAGCAATCCTGCTGGATGTGTTGCAACCTTACAATATATCAGAAAATCTGAGGACGATGAACATGATTTCTAACTCTACTGTATTCACCTCCTTTCTTGTAGGCTTGAGGACTCAGAAAGAATTTTATTTCTCTCTTCATCCCACTCTCTAACAGAGTACCTGGCACTTAATAGGTGATCAGTCCAAGTTGGCTAAATGCCTTGATTCATGTATCCCTTCAAAACACAATACCACTGACCTCTGCATGTTTGATCCTTGTTACATCCTTCCATCAAGCCATAAGAAGTTAATATTATATCTTTGAACTGCCCAATTAAAATGAAGTACAATTAGAAATTAATAGCCAAAAATAGAGCCAGACCAAAATAAAATAAAAAAATAACCACTTAGACAATAGTAGCATACCTTCCTCAATAATTTTGGATTCAATAAATAAATCTAAATCTTCCTATATACCATTAAAGTCTCTAAGACAATAAAACATTATATACATATACTTAATGAATATGGTAGGCTATGCTTTAGCTCAGTTGGTAGAGTGCTACTCCGTGCTGAGGCCCTGGATTCAAAATCAGCACCACAACTATGGTAGAAGGACCTGGCAGCCCACTCACAAAGCAATCCCCAAAAATCAGCCATTGAAAAGCCCTATAAATTAATATATGGGGTCACTATGTCAGACCCACTATGTCTGACTCAGTCAGACCCGACTCAAGGGCACCTAACAACAACAATGATTGTGGCACAGAAATACCAGGACCCACAAGATCTGATCCTAGCAAATTCATATATTTTAATACATTTCTAATTAAATGGAAAATAAGTAATGAGTTAAGGGGTAGCAAAAGGTTTTTTAAATAGAAGCTGAGGAAAATATTAGAAAAGAGACAAAATGCAATAATAATTAAAACAAAGCATAATAAGTTATTCCAAGGGCTATTTCTTTGGTAGAACCAATAAAATAGACAAATCTCTGCTGACTACAACCTAAGGGATCTTTCTTTAAAATCACTGACATTTATATATATATTTCACATCATATATTTATTTATAGACAATCAATATTAAGGTATTCAGTCTCAGAAATTATCCAATTCTATTTCCTTTTCCTTTCCTTCCTCCCTCCCTTCCTCCTTTCTTTGCTTTCTTCTTTCCTTCATTCCTCTCTCTCTCTCTCTCTCTCTCTCTCTCTCTCTCTCTCTCTCTCTCTCTCCACTCCCCCCTCCTGTGTGTGTGTGTGTGTGTGTGTGTGTGTGTGTGTGTGTGTTGAGATAAGATCTCACTGTATAGCCCAGGCTTGCCTTGAACTCAAGATCCTACTGCCTCAGCTTTTCAAGTGCTAGGATTATAGGCATGTGCCACCACAGTTGGCTTCCTTTATTTATTGTAAAGAGAAAGTTAAGATGCAGTGATGAAAACTAGTCTTAAGTTTTGAAAAAGATAAGTTCTTACTTCCGTTGGATCACAACCAGAAGGATTAAAACAAAATAACATTACTAAGAAGAAAATCTTCCATGGATTTCCTTAAAGGTCTATTTTTGACCATTGTCTATAGCAAGCATGGCTTTGTGAAGCACTGGAGGCCAGTTCCTTGTCCATGATTGTGGACACCTGCAGGATAAAACTAGGCATGAACCTCTGTGATGTTCATTAGGCTACTTGGACACTGCAGGTCATACTGGATATTTGCATGAAAGTGCTTTGAAAAGCATATGAACAGTTGTACAAAACAAGATGGCATTGTTGTTATCAGCATCATGTTGTTGTTGTTAAGTGCCATGGAAGATTTAAACATAAAGGCTGATAATGTCCTATATGAATAAGAAAAGCGTGCCTGCATGTTTCTCTACTGAAAGAAATTTGGGGAGGATACTGATACAGTTTGGAGTATCTACAAAATAACTAATTAACTCAATTTGTTTTGAGAAAAGATAAACAAGGAAATAACCATTTCCATTTCTAAAGTATAATAGTGGGTGGGACCAAACCCTACAAAGATCTCTGAAGAAGGCAGACTTCCCCTTCATCAAAAACCTTGCCTCGGAGCCCCAAGCCCTCAATCTCTGTGAATTACATCCTTCTCTTGGCCCCCAGAGTAGCCTCAGCTAGAGAGCCCCGCCTTGGCCTGTCTTGCTGAAGATATTCTATGCTGACTATTGCATTCCCCCAAGACAAATGACCTCAGCTGGCTCTCACCCCAGCTCAACATCAGCAGTGGTTCTGACAGCAAACTGAGCTCTCCAAGAAGCAGTGAAATAATGCACTGGGTGGATGAAAACCTCAAATCTAACACAAGTCTCTATATGTTGTGCTGCAAAATCAGATGAAATTTAATGGGACAAATATAAAGTGTTCAGCTGGGGCTCAAATAGCCAGTTTCACATACAAGCAAGTTCAGGAAAACCTGACTTTGTAACAGTTTATGCAAAGAGGAAGAAAAAAAATAAGGACAAACATAGCTATCTATCTTGGTAGCCAGCAAGAATGCCTTTAACAAAAACAAGCTGATGTAATCTTAAGGCACATCAATAGCCATCTTGGTTCCAGGTCAGGAGAGCTAATAGTCCTAGTATCCCATGTTCAGACCATGGTTCCAAGTCACATAGTTTAAGAATTGCAGTAACAAAGGCATATCCATATTAATGATTCATTCTTCTCTCCTTATCTCTTTCTTTTTCTCTCCCTTCTTTCCTTACTTTCTTGCTATTTTCTTTTTCCTTCTTCCCCTTTCTCTTTTCTTCCATCTTCCCTTCTTTTCTTTCTTTCTATCATTTCTTAGCATCTGCTGTGTACCATACATTATGAAAAGCTGTGGATACAAAAATTCATAGGGCTTGCTCCCACCCCTCTATGAAACTCACGGTCTGCTTTGGGAAATAGTCATATTTTCAAATAAATTACAAAACCTTACAGTGAGCACTGTACCAGAGCTCTGGCCATGAACAGTGGGAGCAGTAATGAGGTGCTTGTGGAATGAGGAAAGTAGAATATACAGAGATTTAGATAGAGAATTGAGATACAGTAGTATCTTCAGATATTTGGGGGATTCTCATGCCTACTGGAAGAAATTATGAGGCTTACTACATATAGCCTCAGGAGACCACCATGGAGCAGTTGGGAGGACTTCTCAGGGAGACAGGTTGTGACTTAACACATGCAATTTTCACAACCACAGATTTCTAACAATGGAATCGATGGCCTGAGGCCCCCACCCCTACGCTTAGGTGAGCAGTGGCAGAAGGACCCCTGTAAACAGATGCAACCTGGAGAAAACCTCCTCTAGGTCTCTTACCTCTTAAAGTTTCTGAAGACTTATTTGAGCCACGTATTAATGGCTGAATCTTGTTTATTTGTTTGTTTTTTGCGGTACTGGGGATTGAACCCAGGGTCTCATGCTTGCATGCTTTACAAGTGCTGGGCCACGGAGGTACATCCTCAGCCCAGGGTCTCAATAAATTACGCAGATTGCCTCTGGTCTCGAAGTTCTGATCCTCCTGCCTCTGCCTCTGCCTCCCGAGTCTCTGGGACTACAGCCATGCGCCACCATGCCCAGCCATGGCTGATTATTTTTTAATTACTGAAGAAACTGGTACTTCTGGAACTATTTCTTATTGTAACAGGAAGTCCTGTTGGAGGGAGAGAGTGGAGAGCATACCTAATCCACTCAGGCCTAGAAGGATTCCAGTCAATGTCATTGGCAAAACTATCTGGGACAGGGAGACTTCTCAGAAGGCCTCCACTCTCAGAGATTCTAAATTGGAAACCTACGGCTTCTATCTAGTCTGCACAGGTGTTCTTTTTGATCCACACTGCAGATTTTAAAAGGAAATTTATTGCTAACATTTAAAAAACCTGATTTCACCTAAAAATTCATATTTTCATATTGTTCTAGAAAATCAGATCTAATGAACTTGGGCCTGTATTTATTCATGATAATAATTATTAGGCACTGAATAACTTTCTTTTAAAAGAAGAGTGTACTCTTCCCAGTTCACCATACTCCCACCACTCCTTGTTGTCACCCCAATACCCAAAGTATGTTGTTGTTGTTAGTGTTAGGTGTCATCGAGTCAGGTCTGACTCATAGTGACATTTATAGGGTTTTCAATGGCTGATTGTTTTGGGATTGCATTGGGAGTGGATTACCACATCTTTCTCCCATTTGTGCGGTGCTGGGGATTGAATCTAGGTCCTCAGAAAGTGTGGAGCAGCACCCTACCAACTGAGCTAAACCCCAGCCCCAAGACCAAGTATATGGCTGCTATTTGTGGCATGGTGGTTATGTCACAGTGTTCACAGTCCCGGTTCCAAAGCTCCAATGTGGGAACTTTTTTAGCAATGTTAACCTTACCTTTATTTAAGTAATTCTTCTTCCTTTCCAATACAGTTGCTTTTAACCACTTTTTTTTTTTTTTTTTTTTTTTTTTTTTTTTTTTTGTGGTACTGGAGGTTGAACCCAGGGCTTTGCACTTTCATGCTTTGCAAGTGCTGGACCACTGAGCTCCACCCTCAGCCCATTTTTTTTACTTTTTGAGACAGGGTCTCACTAAATTATGCAGACTGCCTCTGGTCTCGAAATTGTAATCTTCCTGCCTCCGCCTCCCGAGCTTCTGGGATTACAGGGGCGCGCCACCGTGCCCACCACCACTTCTTATTAAACATTTTTGCCTCGGGGTAATTAGGAAAATTGACTCATCAATAATAGACTGGTCCTGCTTAATGTAGATCCTTTCTAGGAAATATACTTTTGTGCCTGAGCACAGTTTATTCTGGTCCCACTCACTTGGCCTCAAACTTGCATAGCTCACAATGTGCTATGTAGGCAAGTACTCCAGGAAGGAACTAATTGGAATCAAGTGTGCAACCTACCAACAGTTCTATGTTTGAAGTTCTTACAAGAATTTCTAGAAGCAGAAGTTATAATTAGCTCCTCACATTGTCATTTCAGAAGCAGTTGTATTATTCCTACTGTGTTCTCTCCTATTTCTGATAACACTGGATGAGTTAGCACAAAAGTAAAATGGTTTTAGGCATCATATTTGACATTCAGAAATTGGATACTTAAAATAGACACATTCAGGCAATCTCAAAGAGTAGTTTCTTTTCTTTTACTTCTCGTTGTTTTTCAAAGCACTCATTCTTGGTCATTAGATACTTCTGAGTGTTTTGTTTCATTCTCTGCTAGCTCTTTCCTTTCCTTTAAAGATGTATCTATTGAAGGAAGCACTGCCCTATACTGTTAGTGGGAAGGTAAAATAGCACAATCATTTTGGAAAACAGTTTTGGCAGTTTCTTAAAAAATTAAACACACATCTGCCGTATGACCCAACCATTCCACCCCAATGTATTCACCCAAGATAAAAGAGAAAATGAAGCCAATAACCAGACAAAACTTATACATAAGTGTTCATAACAGCTCTATTTTTAATAGCCAAAAACTATAAATGACTCAGATATTGAACAACAGGTAAGTGGATTTTAAAAATTGAATTTATTGACACAACAGAGTAGTATTCTATATAAAAAGCAATAAACTATTTGTAAACCCCAAGATAATTATGGATGAACCTTAAAATAATTATACTAAGAGAAGCCAAATTACTTATTATAGGATTCCATTTACATGAAATTCTAGAAGATGCAAACTGATGTACAGTTACAGAGAGCCCATCAGTGGTTATACAGGAGTAGAGGTGGGGAGGAGAAGGAAGAGAAATTGAAAGCATCATGAAGAAACTTTTAAGGGTGATGATGTGATCACTTTCTTGTCTGTGGCCTTGTTTCATGGTTATATACATATGTCAAAATGTATCAAGTTGTACCCTCTATGTGCAAGTTGTTATATGCCAATTATACCATGCTAAAGCTATTGTAAATAAATAGGTATAAATCTAAAATAATGTAGCCATCAGAAAGGACCTATTAAATCAGACTCTATATTATATGTTAGATGTTACATGCCACATTAAGTATCTACTAGAAGAGCAAATTCAGACTTGACTCCTAGATGAAATAGCACTAACAGAAATTTGGCACTAAAGTCTTTCGTGACCAGAGCAAGGAGAGAATATACAGATGTCTCAATTTCTGATATGGGCTGGGATTCAGCTCAGTTGGTAGAGTGCTGCGCTGCAGTCTCTGAGATCCCGAGTTCAATTCCCAGCACCGCAAAAATGGGAGAAGGACCTGGCAACCCACTCCCAAGGCAATCCCGAAGCAGTCAGCCATTGAAAACCCTATGAGGGTCGCTATCAGTTGGATACCGACTCACGGCACCTAACAACAACAACAATTTCTGATACAGTGAATTATAGGAAATTTTTATTGTCATCATCTCAAAACTATGTTTCACATTTTTTAAAAAATGGAAGAAAAGCAAAGTAAGGAACAGAATGGAATAAGTTCATCAAACCACTTACTATTTTTAACTTGAGCAATAACTCACATACCATAAAATTCATCCTTTTAAAGTATACAATTCAGTGGTTTTTAACATGTCACAGAGCTAACATGTCACCATAACCACTGATCCCATAATGCTTTCATTCATCTTAAAAGAAACCCTATACGCATTAAGCAGTCATTCCCCTTCTCCTCCTTCCTCCAGCTCTGGCAGTCACTAGTCTACTTCCTGTTTACATAAATTTGCTAATCTGGACATTTCATATAAATGGAATCATGCAATATGTGGCCTTTTGTGTCTGGCTTCTTTAATTTATCATAGTGTTCTTAAGGTTCATCCATATCATAGCATGCATCAGAACCTGATTTCTTTTCATGGCTAGGTAATATTTCATTATATAGAAATATCATGTTTGTCAGTTCGTGGACATTGGGGTTGTTTCCACTCTGGAGCTATTATGAATAGTGCTACTATGAATATTCATTAAGTATTTATGTGGGCATATATTTTCATTTCTCTTAGGTATATATCTAGGAGTAGAATATTTGGTTCATAAGGTAACTATATTTAAAATTCTGAGGAATTACCAAACTACTTTGCAAACAGATTGTACCATTTTACATTCCCACCAGTAATATACGTGGCTTCTAATTTCTTCACCAATTCTTGTGATTTCTCATCTCTTTATGTATAGCCATTGTCTACAATACTGTGTATAGTATTGTCTACGAGTGATATCTCATTGTGATTTTTACTTGCATTCATCTGATCACTAATGATGTTGAACATCTTTTCATTCATTGAACTCAGAAAATAAATAAAGTTGGACTTGTCTGGCACCTGAATAAATGACCACCTTGTCCTTCCCCTATATTCCTTTTCAATTCTGAGATGTATTATTTATTCATTCAATCAATGAGCTTACACTGAGATCAATTCAGCCCTGGATTAGGCACAGGCAAGCATTCAGAAGATACAGAAAACAGCTTCTGCCGTCAAGAAGCTTAAATTAGCCAGGCTCAGAAGTGCATGCCTATAATCTCAGCAACTCAGGAAGCAGGGACAGGATTATCACAAGTTCGAGGCCAGAGGTAGCATGCACGATTTAGCGAGGCTCTGACTCAAAAAAATATATAAATAGATAATTTTAAAATTTTAAAAAAGAAACTTAAATTATAATTGGGAAAAAATGACAAAAGAATCGTAATGAATGTAATGTCTTAAAGATACCTTAGAGGATACATCATAAAAAATTAAATCAAAGGCCATTTGCCAGTAAAAACTTCCTCCCTATAAAGGCCCAGCATCAGGCCAGGCACGGTGGCAAACACCTAGAATCCCAGCAACTCTGGAGATGGAAGCAGGAGTAGCATAGGTTCGAGGCCAGAGGCGGTTTATATAATTTAGTGAGATCTTATCTCAAGATAAAAAATTTTAAAATGAGATGGAAATGCAACCCTGTAGGAGAGTACTTACAAAGTATATACAAGGCCCTGGGTTCAACCCCCAAGAACCGCCAAAAAAAAAAAAAAAAAAAAAAGGCCCATTGTCCCTAGTCACTTCTCGTAGGAGCCGTAATTCAACATGTAAATTGCCTAGAAACATCGAGCTGTACATATTTTGAAAGGGACATCTGAGACTTTGTGGATAAATGGAGTTAAAGTGGGATATCCTGGTTCTTCTGTGTCCTGGTTCTCATTTGCTGGCAGATTCCTTTGACAGCATTTTGTTATATAACCTCTTTATGCAAAGAGCTCACATTCCAGTCAGGGTGCTGGGTCAGATGTTTGGGCTCTTCTGGAAACCAAATGTGTGCATTGACACAGAAATTGTACCAGACAGGGTGGTAGCTCACCTCTGCCCTCCTGTGCATTCCAGAACATCATTTCTTCTGTCTTCTCCCGAGGCCTGGCCAGTTACATGGTTTGGTTTTCACCATGGCCAAATTGTGGATTTCTGCTGTCTTTCCTCCTAAATTCCCTGAGGTTAGACCAAGCAGACATGTGTGCAGCCTCTTTTATAGAGGATTCAGCAGTTGAACTGGTAATTCTGGAACATGGTGTTAGGGAAGAGAACTTGGCATGCAGCCTGCGTTTCCAAAATCTCCCCCTTTGCTGATTGTTGAGGAAATAAGCGAATTAGGCCCAGCAGCAAGGCAGAAAACATTTGGAATCACGAAAAATGTGAAACACTAGATGCCCATATGTCTGGTGTTCAAACTGGAAACAGAAATAAGTTTCTCTAGGATTGATTGAGCAAATAAGATTCTTCCAGAATACTTGACACTTTATAAAATGTTTGGTGAACCAACCAAGTGATCAGTAACATGCCTGACAAGCATCTAAAGAAACGTTTTAAATCCATCTTTCTAAACTTAGCCTTTGTGTATATGTATCACCATGCATATATAAATTCTTACTATTCATAAGATTTATGGTCCTGAAAAATTATATGCCTACGAACCTAATTAATATAGTTCAAAACTAAGGCACTGAACTCCAAGCTACAAGTCCCAGTTTTGCTGTTTATTAATTAAATGACTCTGGGAAGTCATCAAAATGTCAAAATCTCAATTTCCTTATTGTTAAGGTCCCTTATACTTCTAAAAACATTCTGTTCTTATTTGTTCTTCTTGTGGTGCATGTATTGCCTCTGGGTTCTTTCATTTAGATGTCAGGTTCTTACCTCACATCCAGGCCAGCTCCACTTTTCTGCAAAATGAGAAACTTGCTTGAAATAAAATAAAATAAAGTAAGCTTTTTTTAAAAAATCACAATTTTAACTTGTAAATTGCTCATCTGTTATAAGACAATAAATATCCATGTTAGCATGATGATTAACGTGGTAATAGCTGACTTTTGAGGGGCTGGGATTTAGCTCAGTTGGTAGAGCACTGCGTTGCTGTCTCTGAGGTCCCAAGTTCAATTCCCAGCCCCGCAAAAGTGGGAGAAGGACCTGGCAATCCACTCCCAAGGCAATCCCTAACAGTCTGCCATTGAAAACCCTATGAGGGTCGCTATGAGTTGGATACTGACTCGATGGCACCTAACAACAATAACAACAACAAGCTGACTTTTAAGGGCATGACATTTGGCACTTGACAGACCTGGATTCTGGTTCTGACAGTTACTAGCTGTGTGATCTTAGACAAACTACTCATCTCCATCTCCCTGAGTTATGAAGAGTTTGAAATTCACATGTACATTTAGCACTGGGCCTGGCACACCGTAAGGGAGCAAATAACCATCAGTTGTTATTATCTTGACAAACAAGATCTCTAAATTAGTTTCTTGGGAATGAAAATGATAAAGACACATGACATTTATTTCACTTTGAAAGAGTCCCATATGCAAATTCTCTAATTTCTTTCTTCCTCCGAGAAAGTCTCCATTTGGATAGCAATTTACAAGTTAAGGTCCACTTTCATAAATCACTGTGGATTTTTTTTTCTTACTTTTAGTCTATTTTCATATGCTGTATAATATTGTCCCAAACCCTATCTTTTATTCATATAGGGATAATCAAAATAAAAGAAAGTAAAACACTGACTATTAGACATCAAACTTAAGCAAATATTATTAAGCATTTAGCTGATTGATTGGTTGGTTTTTTTCCATGAGAGGACCATTGTAAAAAATGTGACCCCTTATTCATATGTATTAATTAAAGACACGTTATGCTAATGTGAAATTAATATGCAGGGCTGTGAGATATATTGTCTCCTCTCTTCAGAGAGAAATAAGAGCTGCACTGAAGTGTCAGTGTCATTTTAAGTAGGTTATGCTGGACAAGTAACCACCCATAAGCAAGACGTTGATCTATTGCTAAGTACAAAGATTCCTACACAAACCTACAGACTATTACTGTGTGCCCAGCAGAGAGGAGAACTGCAGAAATATCAAACACCGAAGTAAACGAATGCTTTTGTATTTGGGGGAGAAAAAGACAAAAGGACACTAGACATTAGATAATTGCATACTATATTGCTCAGCATGGCCTATGAATGCTGTAAGGCAGTGGTTTCCAAAAAACAGCATTTTAGCATCCTTGGCTCTAAAGAATTTTTTTCGGGAGATCCCAAAATGTAAAACAGACCTAAGAAGAGTTGAGTTGACTGAGGAGGAAGTAGAGGACCCTTTCTTGGTGGTCTCTCTGGGTGTTTGAAAAACTGCCTGGACTTGAGAAATGGGTAAGATTTGAATGGACAGAGAGAAGGGAAGAAGACTTTACAGGTAGGAAGACCCACAGGCGAAGATAAGAAGGTGGGAATTCAAAGCATGAAGTAGTATGCCTTCCTCATGAACACTTAATGAGAAAGGGTCAGTAAGTCAGTAGAAAGGGGAATCCATGTGGTTGTTCTTGGTTTCCAACCTGATCTTATTTTTTAGTATTTTAAGCCTGGTGAATTGTTCAGTACTGCTCTAAATCAGGGCAGATGGGAAGTTTAAAATGATGGTCAAGTAATGCATCCTCTCATTATCCTTCATTTCAGAGTCATTTCAAGTCGTTGTGAGAGGAAATGGCTTCCGACATGCCCGCAATGTGGACAGGGTCCTCTGCAGCTTCAAGATCAACGACTCGGTCACACTCAGTAAGTCCTTGCAACATGGGTGGGTTCTTCAGCCTGCTTCTGGAGAGGCATTGCCAGCCCCCTTACAGCAAGTTCAGAGCTGGCCCTACAGGGCCTGATTCCAATCGGAGGTGCCCCTCTGAGTGCAGCCCCAAGGATGCCCAGCTCGGGGAGCAAGGCAAGGCTGGATGTTGGTTTTCAGTGCCTCTATAGCTTTCAGCGCCACAAGCGGTAGCCCTGGGGAGGTAGCAGGATGCCTGTTTCCTCACTTACTGCAGTCTACCAAGTTGTTCACTCCCAACGGGCTGTGCGGCCTTGGTTAGTCAGGGTTTGTTGAGCATGAGGTTTCTTAACAAAGCATTGGAGACTCTCAGGGTAAGAGTGAAAAAGAGATAGTCTAAATTTATAACCCTAAATAAAGCAAAAGCCAAACAATTAGGCTTGCATGTGTAGATTCTGGAACTTATTTCAATCTGGATGGTTCTTGCTTGGAATTGCCAAGAAACTCTCATTGCGGAGAATACCTTGCATGAAACACAGGAACATGGAAGACCAAGTTCATTTCATGAGAAAAATGGATTGTCATAATATTGGAACCTCCAGGAGACATTTGCAGGAGGCAAGTTCCTAATTTAAAGACATGTGTGATTCATGTGGCTATTCAGGAAAGATGAGGAGGTCTGGTTATGGGTGGACAGATGCCAGAAGCCTTGATTATTATTTGCATCTGGTATCCATCACATGAGTAAATTATTGACTCTGTATCTGCAGTGATAAATAACAGTCATAAAGTATTACATTTTCCATATAGCTGGGCACTAACAATACTTCATCTTTCCGCTGCAGCAATCCTGCCTAACAACTCACACTAGTTTCTGCCTCCTTATAGCCCTAGGTGCCTGTAGCAGTACCACTGTGGAGTCCAATCCTGTCAGATCTCCGAAGCTATGCAGGGTCAGGCCTGGTTAGTACTTGGATGGGAGACCACCTGGGAACACCAGGTGCTGTAGGCTTGGGAAAAGGACCCAGCAACCCACTCCCAAAGAACAATCAGCCATTGAAAACCCTATGAATAGCAGAGCTGTGCTGACCATAGTGTTTCATCTGTTGTACATAGGGTCACTCTAAGTCAGATACTGACTTGATGGCACCTAACAACAACAACAGCAATAGCCCTAGGAGAAGGGAGGTCTGAGCATGTTTTTAAAGAAGAATTGAGATATGCCTTTTTTTTCTCCCTCCTTAACACCTCCTTAATCTTAAAACCCACTTTGGTATTTAAGCAGAGATATGTGGTGGCTTCCTCTCAAACATCTGGAATTCCTGGCCTTGGAATAATATCAAACATTGGAAATGTTGGCTTTCTTAAAATCTGGAAGTACTCTCACATATCCAAAAATTGTGTGCTGTCTGAAAACATTTTGAAATTTCCCTGAGCAGTGATATGTGAAGATTGGCTCCCTGCAGAGTTCTTCCTTTCTCTCCTTCAAATATGATATCATTTAATGTCTGCATTCCCTCTCTTGAACCAAAATCCCAAGTCCAGTAAGAAATCCTTTAGGATTTAATTCGCTTCTGAGACAAGAGCACTCTCAAACCCAACTTCTACAAAGATGACTGGAAGTGGGATGGGGAGAGGGATAACCCACCCTATAGGGTTCCCTTAATAGTTATACAGATGCTATGTTAGGATAGATGGAATGCAAGTTTACTGTGGATTTGTAGAGTGACATTTGGAAGGCCCATTTTCCATCTTTTCCATGAAATTTTATCTCTTGGGAAACCAGTTCATCCTCTTTCTCCTTCCTCTCTTTTTTTCATAGTATACACTTGCCAGCACACTCATATGCTCTACACCTCAGTCATATTCAAAGAGAAGTGTATGTTATCAGCTGGGTGTAGTGGCTCACGCCTATAATCACAACAACTAGTGTGGGGGTAGAGGCAGGAGAATTGCAAGTTCAAGGCCAGAGGCAGCCTGAATAATTTAGTGAGATCCTATCTCAAGATAAAAAGTAAAGTGAAAAAGGGACTGGGGGCAGGCTAATGGTCAAGCACTTGAAAATGTGCGAGATGCGTGAGGCCCTGGGTTCAACCTCCAAGCACTGCAAAATAAAATAAAATAATTTAAAACAAAACAAAATTTTTAAAAAGAAAAGAAAGAGAAATTGCAAGACAATAAAGAAGGAAGAATAGAAAACAATTTGAAAGAGAATGTAAAATATACATGTTTAAAATGTTAAAGAGATCAAGCAGCTCCTAGAAGAACAACCACTCAACAATGGCAAATTTGCAAAAGAACTGAGTATAAATCCTAGATTTGAAAATTTGTATTCCCTAAAGTACAACATCATGGCTGGATTAAGCAGTATGATTAGACGGAGATGAAGATGAAATACATGAAATGGAAGAGAGGGTAAAGGAAATACCCTCAATCAAAATAGCAGGCCCACATTGTTTTTGTCCAAGTTTTACCAAATTTTAAGGGAGAAATGACCCATATCTGATATATACTTTCCAAACTCTTTCAGAGAAGAAATAAAGAAAAGGCTTTTAAATTCATTTTGTGATAATAATATAATCTTGATTTTTTAAAGAGAAACTGGAAAAGGGCACTGGAAATTTTATATCAAGCTTAGTGATGACAGACATCTAAATAAAATATTGGCAAACAAAATCCAGCAATGCATTTAAAAAGAACCAACATAGCTAAGACAATTTTGAAAAAAAGAGGGAGAACTTGCCTCTCACATAGCAAAACTTCTTAATGCCAAGAAGACATTAAAATTCATTATTCATTCCAAGTTAAAAAAATATTTTTAGAAAAGTAATAAGATGAGAATTCTTTAACATAATAAAAATATATCTAGATATTTGAGCTCAAAATTCAACATCATTCTAATAATCATTATTTAAAAGTACTCACTTTAAACTTAAGAAGAAAACAGACAACCCATTTCACCACTATCATGTAACATTAATCTGAAAGTTCTAGCAACAATGTCTAATAGAACTTTTTGAGATGATTGAAATGTTCTAAAATACTAGCCAATACAGTAGCTATAAGCCAGCACAAAAAACACAGCTGGTGCAATTGAAGAACTGAATTTTTAATTTCATGTGATTTTTCTTCAGTATTAGCGGTTGAACCCAGGGCCTTACACATTCTAGGCAAGTTCCCTAGCAGTGAACTGCATCCCCTGTACCCTGCTTCTTTAATTTTTTATTTTGAGACAAGTTTCTTACTAAGTTGCACAGGCTTCTTCTGACCTGAAAACTGTGAACCTCCTTCTTCAACCTCCAAGTCCCTAGCATTACAGGCATGCATCATAGCACTCAGTTCTTTTGATTATAGTTAAGTGCACATAGCCACATGTGTCTAGTGACTACCATATGGGACAATGCCATGGTCTTCATAATAATGCAAGAGAACTAATGAAGAACATCAACACTTTAAAATTATTGAATCTTCCTAGAATATTAAAGTCAGCAGAACTACCAGCCTCATGAAAGGATAATTAAACTGGATGTTTTCAAAGTAAACACCTAATTTGATTCAATAGCTTTGCCTGAGTTCAACAATAACCAGTTAAAAAATATCTCAGGAAAAATATAGCAACAACAAATAAATCTACTAAGAACTAATTTAACCAAATTTGTAAAGACATATAAAAAGAAAGTTACAAAACTTTGTGAGAGATATAAAAACCGTGTGAACAAATAGGTGGTATGGACTTGTAGCATAGTGTAGGCTCTGGAGCCAAACCACTAGGGGAAAGAATCCTAACTCTGTCATCTATAGCTGTATGGTAATAGCAAGAACATCTCCATGTGCCAGTTTCTCTATGTCTAAAATTAATATGCCTGCAGCTGTACCACTGTGGTGTCTGATCCCATCAGATCTTAGAAGCTAAGCAGGGTCAAGCAGGATTGGGCCTGATTAGTACTTGGATGGGAGACTGCCTGGGAACACCAATTGCTGTAGGCTTAGGAGAAGAGCAACCCACTCCCAGAAAACAATCAGTCATTGAAAATCCAGTGAGTAGCAGAGAAGCACCGACAATAGTGTTTCATATATAGGGTCACTATGAGTCAGACATCAACTCAATGGCACCTAACAACAACAACAACAACAAAATGAATATGGCAACAGTAGCACTTATATCAAGGGCTGGGATTTGGCTCAGTGGGTAGAGCACTGCGCTGCAGTCTCTGAGGTCCTGAGTTCAATTCCCAGCACCGCAAAAATGGGAGAAGGACCTGGCAATCCACTCCCAAGGCAATCCCGAAGCACTCAGCCATTGAAAACCCTATGAGGGTCGCTATGAGTCGGATACCGACTCAACGGCACCTAACAACAACAACAGCACTTATATCATAGATTGTTATGAGGTTTGTACGTAGTGAGTAAGACTTAGAACAGGGCTTGGCGCCTGTAAGCAGCCAGTATACATTGGCTGCTGGTATTACTTTATCATTACCACTATTACAAAGTGGAACAATAACTGAGAATTGTAAAGACATCAGTTGTCTTCATATTAATATTTACCTTTATTATAATCCTAATGAAAATTCCAATGGGGATTTTTAAGTTAAAAAAGAATTCTAAAGTTTATATGGAAGAATAAACATGTAAGAATAGCCAAGAAAAATTTGGAAACTTGTCCTACCCAATTGTAGGATGTATAAAAAAGCTGCCATCATTGAAACAATGTATGACTGGTATCATAATTAGCAGGTTGGAGCAGTGGAACAAAGTCCATAAACACAGCCAACCACATGAATTTGGTACAAAATAAAGTGACCTTTCATATCAATGGGGAAAGAGTGGGTTATTCAAAAAACAGTATTGAGACAATTGGCTAACTACTTGTAAAAACAAGTAAGTTTGATTTTTATCTCACATCTTACATTTAAACAAATTCCAGATGAACTATAAATTTTAAAGTGAATATGAAACTATAACATTTCTAGAAAGAAACAAAAATAAATAGGTGCATAATTATCCAGTGGGCAAAGACTTTATGCATGAAGGGACATACCATGAAGGAAAAATTTGAAGGTTTGAACCCATATTTTTTAGTTCCTCCATTACCAATGCCAACAAAAAGTAAGAGAAATAAAGAAATAGAAAAATTATTTCTAACATGAATAACAAAGGGTCAATAACTTAATATAAGTATAGCCACTAAAATCAGATTTTAAAAAGGTAGTAAAGCCATGCTCTGTGGCCCAAGCATGTAATCCCAGGGACTTGGGAGCTGGAGCCAGAAGGATCAAGAGTTCCAGGCCAGAGGCAGCCTGTGTAATTTAGCAAGACTCTGACTCAAAATAAAAAATAAATAGATGAACTGGGGTGCAGCCCAGTGGTAGAGCACTTGTAAAGTATGTTCGAGGCTGTGGATTCAACCCCCAAGTACCACAAAAAAGTTAAAAACGAAACAAAACAAAACAAAAAAGGTAGAAAAAATTAGTAAAAGATATGAAAAGGAAATTTACAAGAAAAATAATGATCAATAAGCTGTATGGAAAATGCTCAATGTAACCAAGGATATGCAAGTCGAAATAATAGATTGCCATTTTTACTGTATCACACTGGCAAAGATTAACAGAAACACAATGCCCAGTATTGGTTATGATGTAGCAAAACAAATACTTTTATTCATCATCTGTGAGAGACCATTAAAACTTTTGAAAGGCAATTCTTAAAATGAGTCAACTGCTTTTATCCATCTTAATGGTTGAATTTCAATTTCAGCTTCATCAAAAGGAAGTGATTGGCAATATTTACAAAGACCTGGTGACATGGATTTTCATCACAATACTGCTCATGAAAGTAAAAGAAAAAAGAAAGGGAGAGAGGGGAAAACATCTAAATGGTAACATAAATGCTTAACAATAGTTTACTATATAAATTATACTTCACTCCTAAATAATTAAATAATATTGTAGAAGAAAAATTACTAAAGTGGGAAAATGTTAACAATGTGGCATCGTGTGTTAAAAATAAGTTTCAAAACAGTACATCGAAGCTACCTTTTTCATACTCATTTACATGTAGACAGAGACAGACATCAAAAAGTTAACAGCAGTTAACCTCTGAATGAGACCACTATTCGCTCTTATTTTCTTCTCGCTGTCTGTATATTCCAAAGTTTCTACAATCTTATATCCCCTGTGTTATAAGAAAAAAATTCACTAAAGTTTTTTAAGATTTATTTTTTAAATTCTTGGTAATTATTTAGACCTAGCATCCACCTTCAATTTAGCATTTGGTTGGCTCTCTAATCACTAGGCTGAATTCGCAGCTGGCTAAGAAAATATCTTGGAAATCATCACACAAACTCTATTTATTCTGGCTGCACTTCTTCCTACTCCAGTATTCAGTGCACAGTGCCAAAAAAAGATCCACTTTGAACTGGAAATCCATTTGTGGAGAAATGAGAATGCTAAAAAGGAAATTCTGGGGTATGAGCTGAGAAACGATCCATTTTATGTACAGCAAATAAAAAAATGGACGTTTTAGTAATGTAATAATGAAATATATGCTACACTATCCTGGTATTGTGTGGAGACATATGAGGTATGACTATAAGCAAAATAAACTGATTTTTTTACAAACTCACTAAAATTTAATTTATAGGGCATGCGGGAAATCCGTTTCATGGTTTCTTAGGCATGTTTTATTTTTTGATGCAAAATTTTACTTACCAGCCTGATTTCCAGTCTTATTCACCAGGCCTGATCATGATTTACTTCTTGTATACTCTCAAAGGATAAAATTTTGTGTCCTTTGAAAATACTTTCTCAAACTGAACATTAGTCACAAAGGCAATTCTAAACGTTCCAAAGAGGGCTTCATCTTCCCAAGGGAGAGATGACATTCAAATGTGGAAGTTCCATGGTGTTTGTTTTTAAAAATCTGTCCAATTATCCAGAAAGTATACTTCATCTTAGAAAACATCTGGGAGCCTGCGTTGCTATGGGCATGTGAACGAGATCAACAGTGCACCTATGGTGGCAGATGGGGAGGGAGGTCAGAGAGAAGGAGAAACCTTAAGCTTCCCAAACAAAAGCCTGTTGTTTTCTCTGTTGTGAATTAAATGTTTTATTATTGATTTCTCTGCATTTCCCAGGCTTTTTACACTAAACATATATTATGTGGGATATTTTGTTTGTGATACTTGGGGGTTGAACCCAAAGCCTCACACATGCTTTGCAAGCACTCTACCACTAAACTGCACCCCAAGCCCATTTGTTTATATTTTATCAAGGTGGAGTTTTGTTAAGTTATGCAGGCTGCCTCTGGCCTCTAATCTGCATTCCTTCTGCCTCCACATGCCCCCCACCCCGCTCCCCTGACATCTCTGGGATTACAGGTGCCACCACGCCAGGCAACATATATAATTTTGTAATTAGTAAAAATAGCAGTAAATGTTGGCAAATAATAAGTTACTTCCCAAGAAGTCAGACTAGCTGTGCTGACAACCAGTTCTAAACACTGGTGTACCCAGAGCCACATCAGTTCCTTGTGCATACCTCAGAGGAATGCTAGCCCACAGAGACAATCTAGAGACCAGCAAGGCTGCTGCATCCTCTGCTCCTCTGGAAGGGGACTCATGGCCCCTTGCCTTTTACTTTCTTTTCTTCTTGATTCTTCTGAACACAGTGATCGATCAATACAACCTACTTCATTTCCTTCCGAGACTGTCCTCAGCTCTGAGTTCTGTATTCATGTTGATACATAAGGTGCTCTGACTCTGCAGCCCTCCCACCCACATCATCTCAGAACCCCAGCAGCAGTACAAGACCCACTTCTGGAGTGTCCCATCAGCATGATAAAGTTCCACTGCGCAGAGTGGCGCACATGGCTCTGCCATCTACCACTAAGAAAGCCTGGACCCAGCTGAGTATGCATGGAGGAATTTTTCAGGATACACTCTCTTCCTTACTCCAACCTGGGCTTGTCTTCAAATGTCTCTCTAGCTGCTATCCCTCATCCTCTTATATTACCTTTGAATTTCTGGATGTTGCACTGTTACCCTGGAGGCTAGGGATTGCCCAGTAATACTTGTGAGCCCCTCTACAATAGGCTGGTATAAAGCCGTGGCAGACGTTGTTGTTGTTTGGTGCCGTCGAGTCGGTATCCAACTCATAGCGACCCTCATAGGGTTTTCAATGGCTGTTTCAGGATTGCCTTGGGAGTGGATTGGCAGGTCCTTCTCCCACTTTTGCGGTGCTGGGAATTGAACTCGGGACCTCAGAGACTGCAGCACAGTGCACTACCAACTGAGCTAAATCCCAGCCCTATGGCAGACATTATACCAAGTCTTTTAACCTCAGCAGTACTGATACTTGGAGCTGGATAATTCTGAGGGTGGGGAGGGGGCAAGGAAGGACTGTCCAGTGCATCGTAGGTGTCAATACCATTCCAACCCCAGTTGGGACTACCAAAACTGCCTCAGACATTGCTGATTTTCCCCTGAGGGAAAAGCACCCCTTGAGAGCCACTGCAAATTGTATACATGTCCAGAGACCCCATTTGGATAGATGACTTGCTTCTCACCACAATATAGTCCTGACACAACCTGGTGGACAGGTTGCAAAACCCACTCAGTCCATAAGCACGTTCACCCCTCGTATTTGACAGCTGCTGACCCAGCAGCACCCTGCCGTAATCATAACAGTTAACATATGTTGAGTTCTTATTAGACACTAGGCATTTAATAATAGTTTCTTGTTAAAATTTATAACAATATATGAAATGAATATTGTTGCCATCTTCTAGATGGGAACTCTGAGTTATGAATAAGGTGAGAAGCTTTGTCCACGATTATATCACCAGTTGAGTGGCAGAGCCATGATGAACCTCCATAGCACAAGCTCTTCTTATGCTCATTGTTCTCCATCCTACTTGAACCCGTCCCACAGAACAGGATGGGAAAACAAAAGACATACCCTGCATGTAGTGAATGCAGGAATGGTGAAGTAGTTATGTGTAGACCTAGAGGGTTTACCTGGAACCTGTTGCCAAGCTCATCCTCTGATCTCACGGCAACTAGCTGGTGAGGGCTTCCAAGGAAACCCTATAACAACTCCATGCCAAAAGGGTTAGGTGGATATGGGTCATGTCTAAGAAAAAGGGTGATAGCCAGCCTACTTCTGCCCCTTGCAAGGCATCCCTCTGGCTTTAGCTGAATGCAAAAGGACTTTACAGTGAGCATACTATGTTCTGAAGATTTTTCCCAACTTGGCCAACCCACTTGCACTTAACACCTTCTCTTCCCGTTCCATTTTGACTCTTATTTCTCATTCCTCTAACCTCACAACCACCATTCAGCTTTTCCAAGTAGAAGCCACTCTCTACTTTGAAAAGCTCTGTTTTTCCCCTTCATCTAGAGTTTAATGTCTTCTGTATATAGAATCCTTGGCTTATTGTCATACCTATCTATGAAAACTTCCTGCCCAGGTCCTGACACATAGTACTACTCAATAAATATTAGTTCCTTCCTCTTCTTAGCAATGGGTCCCATTAAGCTTTGCAGTTAAGACTCCCACATTTGTGAATCACCATTGAGGCAGCCCCAGTGGGAGAGTTACCTCCTTTCTGGCTAGGGCTCTAAAAAGCTCAACTCAGATGCTTTGAATTTCATCAACTTGGAGTCCTAGTGAATGTACTTTTACTTTGGATTTTTACACAACATTCTAAGTTTAACTTTTTTCAAAGATGTTTACTTTTGAGGGCAGTAAAAAGGTGGAAATGTTCTGCCTACCTCTATCATGTCTGTTCTCCCTTAATTTGGAGTCACATTCCCAGACCAGCTCATAATTTGGTGCTGAACAGTTATGTTTGGCTCCAGGATGCCATAAAAATGCTCCCTAGGCCCAGGGGACACTGGGAGAAACAACAGGGTGAGCTCATTCAATCCCCAACCTCTACTATTTTTCCCACTACCTAATGCAAATGTCACAGTAGGAATGTAAACTCTACTTTGGGGCTTACATCAGCCTTTGGAGGATTTCAGCAGACTCTCCCCAGATAAGACTAGGGGTTATTTTTCTCTGCATTTTTTGCAGAAATAAATATTTATATCGAGAGAAGATTGCCAGGATTTGGAAAGTATTTGCATTATTTAATCAGCCCTATAAAAGGATTCACTCTGGTGTTTGAATTGGCTAATGA
The DNA here is from genome assembly GCA_007922755.1 of Pedetes capensis. NCBI lineage: Eukaryota > Metazoa > Chordata > Mammalia > Rodentia > Pedetidae > Pedetes > Pedetes capensis. Next base: position 13,417 of record VMDO01001129.1, on the reverse strand, counting down.
ATTTTAATTGTTTTTATCCCAAATATATTAGAGATGGTCACCAAACTACAGGGTAATTTGAGGGGAACTTTCTTCTTCACCCAATCTGAAAAAGATTACAGAGTCCCATGGTCAAAATCTGGGAATGTACACATTTAAATGTATGGTCCCAGAATATGAGTTTATTCCCATCAGATCAGGCCCTCTCAGAAGACTCCTGAGCTTTGTTGTAAAGCTCTTCAACCCTAATTCTCTCACTGAAAGACATGCCTCCTGAAGGGATCTAATTTTGCCCATTGAAGATCTTCTCCATTCATCTCCACAGTGGTCAGAATGAAGAGTCTTGGTTGCTGGAGTACTTCTGGCTACATTATAAGACTAGCTGAGTTGACCTAAGACAAGTCATGTCAGCAAAACCTGCGTTCACATTCCAGCTCTGACACTTAATAGTGATGTAGCACTAACTCAATGAACTAACATCTCTGAGCCTCAGTTATCCAAACTATAAATAACAATAATTTCTCTCTCAGAAAGTTGTGGAAGCATCAACTACATCATGACTATGTAGTGTTAGACAAAAGCAGTACATGTGTGTGTTTGTATATATGTAGTATTATATATGAGTTTACACACACACACACTCAAACTTTTCAAAGCTTCACATTTTCCTAGGAATTCTTGATGTCTAAAAAGAAGTTCGTTTGGTAGAACAATGTAATTAAGTAATCAGACATTTTGAAAATTGTAATCTTCAATTCCTTTTCCTTTAAGCCATACATTTTAACTGTTTTAAACATGTGGATGCCATATAATAATGTGGAATAATGTTTCCTGAGTGGCATGTAAAATGCCTTGTATGTTAATACACTTTTATTCATTCCCACCCAACTCGGGTCACTGATGTCATCATCACCATTTATAGATGAACTTGACCCCCATCACACACTAGTAAGAGGAAGACCTGGGACTTGAACCTGATCTGTTAGACCCTGAAGTCTCCTCTCCCCTTCTCTGTGCCTTATGTGCCCAGCTTCCAGGATGCCTACTTCCCAGGTCTGGGGTGTTCAGCAGTTGATGAAATCATACTCATTGATCTTTAAATCAAGATTCTGTTTGATTATCAGATTCCTCTAGACAAATGCTTGCAGTTAACCTATGTCATGGGTATATACAGGATTTGGAAATATTTTTGGGAATGGACAAGGAAATTTATATTACAAGATCATCTTAAAATTCCCATTTAGATTCTGGTCTCCAACTTCCATGCCTCCCTAATTTTCTAGCTAGTTTCAGACAAAAGCCAGTTGGGCTGGTCCAGGTTCTTGGTCTCCATTCCCCATGGTCACTCAGTGCTAATGAACAGTGAAATGGCTGCTTGAGTTGTCCTTAGAGTAGATTATGACCCCATAAACAGCACAACACACCGACTTTTGCCGAGGTTGCAGGAAGGCTGCGTGGCCCCTGAGCTAGGCATAGCCCAGCCCAGGAGCAGACGAGGAAGGCTTTGTGCCCTGCTTCCCAAGTGGACGTTCCAGGAAGGAGTCGGATGATCTGAGTTATGGAAACCAAATGGCCCTTCTTTGTTTAGAGAGAGAGAGAAAGAAAGAAAAAAAGCCACTCATTTTTGTGGTAAAATGAAAACAGGCTCCAAACCAAACAATCCCTCTCACAGCAGAAAACGCCAACTCCACTGAGCAGGCCCACAGCCTTGGAGGCTGACAAAGTGATAGGAGGCGTCAGAACTGTCCCTCAGCCATGGCCAGACTCCCTGTCCTCCCGGTGAGGTACTCCTCTGCTTTGCCCCAGAAATATGTGGTCTCCCAAGCGGGAAAGGAAAATGAAAAAACGGGAAAGTGAGAAATGTCTGCCTGACGAGGCTCTGCTCCACCTCACGCCCCTTTCCAGCTGGGCTGGAGGGAAGGAGACAGGAGTTCTCCAGAGGGAGCCCGGAAGTGAGCCCAGGCACTAACTCAGCAACGTGGGCATGCAGCCCCTGCTGTCCTGGCTGTGTTGCCGCTGTGTGCCACCTCAGTGTGACCCAGCCCTTCCCACAGAATGCAACCTGGAGTCCCGAGGTTTCTCAGGGCTGCTCTGTGGCTACCCTGTAGCTCTGTGGGCTGGCTCTGTGGGTGGGGAGCTACACCCCCAGGATTGCTAGTGCATGTGCAATGTGATCAGCTGTAGCCATGAGGAAATAAATAGAGGTTCTAGTCAGCCATGCCTGTCCAAGTTTGGTTTATTCCCTCAGCCTTTTCCGGGAATGGAGTCTCCTAGTGAGGAAACAATAATGCAGAACTCAGTATTTATCCTAGCTTTGCCTCTGGCTTGCTGTGCAACCAAATGTTACTCATGTCTCTTTGGGCTCCCATTTTGCATCTAGAAAATAAGCCTGATGATCCTTGCTCTGCCTGAGCTTACAAGGTTGTCATGAGGAGGAAACAGAGCATGGGTCTTATCACAGTAGCAAAGAGCTTGCTGGATAAGCCTGAAGACTCTGCAGCCAGACTATCTGGGTGCAATCCAAGAAAGGAGCACTATCCCTTCACAGCAGCACTCCTCGAAGGTTAGATTTGACTAAGTGATGCATTTGAAGTGCTTCAACAGCACCCACACTTGGCATGTCCTGGGCTCAGTCTGGCTGTCATTATTATCATAGTTGGGAAATGTATTAGTCAGCTGTCGTCGGGGTAGCAGAAAAACCAACCCAAACAAACTTACAGGGAAGAGGTTTATTGGGAGTTCACAGTTAGAGAATTAGTCCATAATGGTGGCAGGGAAGGGATGGGGGTGGTGGCAGCAGGGACTGTTGTGGACGACTTCATGGCATTGCAGACCTGGAACAGAAAGAGATCTGGGCAGCAGGTCTAAGGTAAAAATCTCCAAAGGCCTGCCCCTAGTGACCTCACTTCCACAAAGGTAAGACTTGCCTTCCAAGTTCCATGACATCCACAAATAGCACCACCAGCTGGGGAACCAAACATTAAAGCACATGACCTTCGAGGGACACTTTCTTTTCAAACCATGACAGGAAAACATCTTGAAAATAATAATGCTTGGTTCAGGCATTACATCATCCTCTATTGTCATCCTAAGTGTCATAATTTTATACTACACAACTTCCCCATTCCTGTACAGTCCACAATTTGTCAATACCTGATTTAAATATAAGGGAGAGCTATATTGCCTATTGCCTTTAGAAAGCCTTGCCATGTCTGACACAGCCTTGATCATCTATCTCTGCTGCCTTTTATAGTCTTATTTTGAGCCATTATCTGCCTCAAATTCAACAGCCTCACTTGCCTTCTTTAGACTCTCAAAACATCTGGGCTCCTTCCTACCCCAGGATCTGTGAAGCTTCCCTTCTTTTCACTTTAGTTCCTCCTTACCTGACCTTCAGGTTTCAGCTTAGACATTCCTGATGCCTCCAGATGAGAACCGTCCCTCCCTCCTTGTGTATGCTCGTCATGATTATAATTAAGTACTAAGGTGTGTGATTACTAGCATGACAGCTCTGTGGGAAAAGTGCTTCATCTTGGGTTGTTCATTGCAAGCCCTAGCACAGTAATTGGCCCAGGCATTTAAAGAATATGTTTTTTTTCCAGGTACTGTGGCATATGCCTATAATCCTAGCAACTCAGGAGGTTGAGGCAGGAGGATTGTGAGTTTGGGGTCAAAAACAACCTGTACAACTTAGTAAATTCCTGTCTCAAGATAAAAAATAAAAAGGAGGCCAGGGTGCAGCTCACTGGTAGAGTACTTGCCTAGCATGCATGTGGCCTTGGGTTCAACACTCAAGTATTGGAAAAAAAATAATTTTATATATATATATATATATATATATATGTAGCTATAGCCCTGTGGCATCCAATCCCATAAGATCTTGGAAGCTAAGCAGGGTCAAACCTGGTTAGTACTTGGATGGGAGATGGCCTGGGAACACCAGGTGCTATAAACTTGGGAGATGGACCTGGTAAATCACTCCCAAAAATCAATCCCCCACTGAAAACCCTATGAACAGCAGAGAAGCACTTACAATAGTGTTTCCCCTGTTGTATGTAGGGTGGCCTTGAGTTGGATACCGACTCCATGGGACCTAACAACAATATGTATATTTAATAAAAAGAAATGTGTTAAATAACTGTCTCTTCTGCAGCTCTTAGAAAATTCATGAAAGCAGGGACCTTGTTTCTATTCTGCAAACCTATATCTCTAGCATATAGTAGACCTTCAGTAAATATTTGTTGAATATATGAATGATTTGAACATGAATAATTTGGGATAACCTCCAAAATTTTTCACCATAGCAAGGTTTCCCTGGAAAACATCTTCTTTCTCCTCCTCCCAGTGGGGACAAATGCTTAGTACTCAGATGTGTCCTCTAACTCCCATCCCAAGTGACTCTGCCCCATAAATCCAGACATAGAGGATGCAAGACTTCCTAATCTCCACTCACGAAATCATTTAGTGTCAAATGTATTCTGTGAAGTCACAATTTGCACATCTCATAAGAGACATCAGTTTCACAGCAAAGGCCAATAGCAGAATATCATCCTTGAAAAATGCATGTATCCCTTTGTGTCATCTAGTTGTAGGTATTTGCAGTCACAGCTTGATTAAAGGGACAGATCTTATTCATCTTTGCTTCTTCAACAAGTGCTACTGCAGTCTTTTGTATAGCATGCATAGCCAATAAGCACTGAGTCATGAAAGAATGACTATTATTTACTGAGTATACTAACCTCTCAGCCCTGCCTCTGGCAACAGATCCTGGGACACAATGAAGTTTTTCAAGGAGTTTGAGATTAAAGCCTCCTAAGCTTTCTCTTGGTCATCCACTAGGATAAGAGCAAGCATATCCCAATGTCCAGGGTTGCTCACTCTCTGCTGTATTCCATCTTCTACAGCCATATTTGCTAAGTCCTCCAAATTTATCACTTTAGTTTTTCTTGGAAATGCTCCAAAGTTCTTTTCATAACTTATAGAACCATGTCCAAAACCCTACGGCCAGCTCAGAGAACTTGTGCCCAATTTTCTATGCTGAGCTTTTCAAGTCCTGCTAACCTCCTGCCCTGGAACATGCCTATGTTTTCCCTGTCTTTGCTCATGTCAGGCCCCCACCACAAATGCCTCTTCCTTATCTCTGCATTATGAGAGAAGGATGTAGTGATCCACTCCCGAAGCAATCCTGAAACAATCAGCCATTGAAAGCCCTATAAGGGTCACTATGAGTCGGAGATGACTCGATGGCACCTAACAACAACATCTCTGCATTAAAGCACAGTTCATGTTGTGGATTTTCCTGTGAGCTGATCAGGTCGCCCTTGTAAAAGAGGCCTCCTATCTTCTAAAGCCCAATGACATTTGGGTTTAGCCACTTCTTGTATTTGGCAACACGCTTCTCCATGAACATAGCTCCTCTCTCGAACTAGACGTAGAACTGATGCTCCTTGTGACCAATCTAACATTTTCTTGTTTTCCTTCAGTTCTTCCTAAGGAAAAAATAAACTCAAACTGTATCATAAGAGTTCTGCTCACTCGTCGGCTTAACTGCATACAAGCAGTCAGGAGACTAGTATTCAGGCAGGAATCCATAATTTCATTGCCAACGGATGTTACCTCATGAGTTAGTCAGTTTTCTATAGCTGTACCTGAGGAAAACAAGTTAAAAGGAAGAATTAATTAGTTTGGCTCACAGTTTCAGAGGTTTCAGTCCGTCAAGGTGGAAAAGCATGGTGGAGCAAAGCTCCTCACCTCGTGGCCGCCAGGAAGCAGAGAGAGCTACAGGACCAGGACAACAAGACTCAGTCCCCAAGGACATGCCCCAAGCTAGGCTAGCCTCAGCTAGTCCATACCTCCTAAAGTTTCCAGAACCTCCCAAAATAGTGCCACCAGCTGGGGACCTTGGCATCAACACAAGAGCTATGGGTGTGTGTGTTGGGGTGGGGAGGGATATTCAAACCACAACACAGCATAAGAGGAGTTTTTATTTCAGTAACTTCTTTATGTTCCTTGTATCTCCCTGGACTTGGCTAATGGTGTTTAGAAGTCATTGAATTTGCTGAGCAAGGTGGCACATACCTGTAATCCCAACACTTGGGAGTCTAAGGCAGGAGGATTGATGCAAGTTCCAGGCCAGCCTATGCTCCACAGTGAGACTATGTCTCAAATAACAAACAAAAGTCACCAGTTTGAAGTTATAACCTTACCTCACTTCTCTTAATCCAATGACTTCCTTTTTACAGATGAGAAGCCCTTTGCTGTGGAAGATACTTACTTGCTATGTCCCGCTCCCATCTTAAAAGAAGTTGGCATGTAAGTTTTTGCTAGAAACTGAGCCTCACAGCCAGGAGGTAGAAGGGATAGAGGGAAAAGAAGATGGCTTTCTCCATTATCATCATGGGACCTTTCTCTAGATTCCTCCAGTAATGATGGGGCTGATGCGTACAGGGAGCCAGGCACCAGGAATCTTTTTACAGATCATCTCTCTTCATCTGTCCTGCTTCCTCATGAGCCAGTGATTCCCATTCTATGGATGTGAAGACTAAGAGAATTTGAGTAGCTTGCTCATGGTTAAGCCTGGGCTCAACCCTAGGTCTGCTTCATTTAATCCCAGCTACATTTCTAGAAAGCTCTCATCTATATTACCTGACCCTGTCATCATTGGTGTGCTGCTAGATGATTGTCATCTCCTCCTTAGAGAGAAGGAAATTCAAAAAGGAATATTGTGACCTTGGTTGATTAATGACAAGCTGAGCCTGCAGACTCAGACTCTCAGCATCAGCCTCCATGCTTGCTCCTTCCTTTGGGAGTTCACCCAGACAGTTCTCTGAGCTCATTTATGGGGAATGTCTCATGGTGATGCCATTAGAGCAAGTACCAATGATATATGTGGTCAAATGCTCAATAGAAGAAAAAGAATTAGCACCCTGAGCAAGAGAAGAATTGGGTGGGAACACAGAGAGGCAGTGTTGCTGCAGAGCACAGAAAACAGCCTCTCCCAAATCAAATCTAACAGGCTGGAGATAGTATGGTGGCTTTAAGGGGGAAAAAAGTTAAAATTATTTATCCAAATTCTGGCTTCAGCCATTTGTTCCCATTATAAGAGTTCCAGCTCTGGCTGCCTGGCATCAGCCTGTGATACACAAATCCCATAAACTAACCCAGGGTCCTTGCTGTAAAATGCAGCACAATGTGAGCTCATGTTTCATTGAGTTCTTATAGATAGGGATGGAAGGCAAATTAATTCATCTACTGCAGTACCTCTGTGAAGTTGCTCAATAGTCACAAAGCCACCTTAATCAGACTGCTGACTCCAGATAATGGCAGCTGAATGCTAATCTAACAGTTCATGCAGTTTATCCCCATTGACTCAGACTACTTTTTAAGATTGCTTTGTCCTACAAAGTGTGACAAGTAAGTTAAACAGAGGCATACTTTGTCTATTCAGTGCAGTGCAAGGAGGTCTCAATTCCCTGCCTTGACACACTAGCCAAGAGTTCCGTGACATCTCCTTAGAATGTTAGAGGTGGATGGGCTAAAGACACCCTCATCTATATTTTATAAGAAGGAAACTCAGGCCCCACAAGGAAGAGATGGCAGTCTCAGGGGTAATAAGGAGCAGAGCCCAAAGGAGAGCTGTGTGTCTGGCTCTCAGTCTTTTGCTCATTGGGCACTGTGGTGAGTATCTATGGTTCCCTTGTTGTCATTGCAGGAAAGCTGCACTCCAGGTCAGCATGAACGATGGTCTTTCTTTCATCTCCAGTTCTGTCATCATCACCACCACACACTGTGTAAGTCGTAACCTCCTCTTTACTAAAGACCTTATTATCAATGTCATTGTCAACAATTTTTCTTAAACCTATCTTCTCCAGTAGTGCCTCTGGGAGGTTTTCTGGATGCTTGTTTTGTTCACTGTGCTTTGATCACAGCACTGCTAGGCCAGCCATGGGTTGGGTCAGGGTATGCTATACTCAAGTATATCAGGAATGCCTGCATCAGGCCCTTCAGGTTCTGTTTATGATATTGAAGGAGAACCCTGAATGCACTGGCCTGCCCAGGCAGTGTGATAGGCTGTCTGCGCAGTCCTGAGGGTGAGGGCCTGGATATGGTGGACTTAAGAAAGAATGGGCAGGACAGAATTGGACTGCATATTCAGAAAGCATGTCTCAGGGAATTTTTCTTTAAAGAGAACCAGGAAAATGGACATTGGCTGGAAGAAGATGTGGAATTTATAGAGGACCTTTTATTTAAGGATGGGAGAAACTGAAACTTGTTTATATAATTGTGGAAATAATCCAGGGGAAATGGAAAATTCATGAAGCAGCAGAGGTAGGGGGAAAAGAAACTTGATTTTGGGATAGTGAAGCAAGAGTAAGGACTGCTTTCTCTCTACCAGTTTTTCTGATATCCCTTCTCCGTATCCTTCATGTAAAGTAATTTTACCTTTATTAAAAGGTTGATGCCCTCACCTCATTCAAAACTGAACCAAAGTCTCTAGCATGAGCCCTAGCAATGGTGGTTTCAAGGTCTCCTGGCAAGGTGTGGTGTGCATCCTTGGCTGGGAACCCATCAGCCTCCATGGCTGCTTCTGCCGCCAGTCAGTGTTCTAAGTTCAACCTGTCAAGGGTAGTTAGGGCTCAGTTAGCTTATGTAAAGAATTCTACCCCTAAAAGAACACTTCCTAAACAACATTGTTTATTCAGTTTCTTTAACTAAATGCATTTTCTTCATTAGATCATTCTAGCAACAAAGATGTTTGGCCTGATGGTCAAGCTTAGGTACTTGCAAAGGTCACTTCTGGTTGGCCTACTCTTGATAGAACCCCTCAGTAATCGGGGGGTTGTAGCTTCACTAAAATCACAGTTGGACTAGAGATAGCAGGTGTGCCCTGAAACCAGATAAGATAAAAATGAATTGAGTTGGGATTTAGCTAAATTGGTAGAGTGCTGCTTTGTGTGCTCTGAGGGTTCAATCCCCAGGACCACAAAAAAATGGGAGGAGGACCTGGCGGCCCATTTCTGAACCAATCCCCAAACAATCAGCCATCAAAAATCCTATGAATAGCAGAGAAGAACTGACATAGTGCTGGGCATGGCATAGTATCGAGGCGTGTTTTGTTCTGTTATACATAGAGTCACTATGAGTCAGACCTGACTCCATGGCTCCAAACAACAATAATCTCATAAATGCACAGGAAGCCAGGCCTAATAGACAGACAACTATATTTCTTAACTCCTCCTACCACCAACTTTCACCTTGTGTTAGTGGCAAACTAATTTTCTTGAGAGCCTGTTAGACCGGTGTAATGGGGACTGACGATAGAAAGTTTAACCTGACCAAAGAAACTAAAGTTGTCACAGAAAAATATCACCAATGAGAAATGTTCATATCTCAGACATCTCTCTGGTCAACCCTTAATTCTGGATACCTGAGCCAGACACCACCAAATTTGAAAACTGTATGCAGAAGCAGTGAAATTTCTTCAAGTGTACCCTGCCTGATTCTTTTGGAAACTGACTCTTTTAGAACATGCCAACCTGCAGGAAATGATTAAAATCTCCCAAATCTCATAACTCCAGTCCAAATTCCTTCCAGATTTTGAGTGATCCAACAGTGTGGACCTGCATTTCTCATTATATATGACCATACCACAGAGAAATAGTTACTGCACTTGAGACCACAAGGACAGGGGAAGTGGGAAGAGGAAGTGTCTTAGGACTAAGCCTGTGGTATGACAAATACAAGGCTACCAATTTAAGTTTGAGTCTCTAAAGAAGAAAGGGTACCCTTAGCAATGTATTGTAAAATTAAAAGAATTCCTAGGAAAGTCCCACTGCATCATCTCAACTCACTCCAGCCTCTACTTACATCTGCTGTCACTCTCATCTGATTGCATGTACTAAGTTTTCTGTTCAACTGACCATTGATTAAAATCACCTTGTAATATATTCTACATTATTCCCTTTTCCTTTAAGAATGCTGTATTGGTCTAACACAAAATTATGGCCACTCTAAGACTTGAAATCCAAGTCCACTTATTCATCTTCTCAACAAATAAACATTGATCACAATGTGTTAGGTACCCTCCTGGGTGCTGAGGATGCATCAGAGAATACAATAGACAGAAATCTCAGGGGATGGAGTGAGAAGTAGACAGTACACAGTAACATAACAAATAAATTGCATACTATGTTAAAAGGTAACATGCTATAGGAGAAAGAGAGCAGGGTAAGAGTTTGGTACTAGTTCCAGTGTAAATAGAATAATAGACACATTGAGAAGGTGGCATTTGAATAGAGGAGTGAGGAAGTTAACCACGAGGCCATGGGAGAGTGGTGAAGCAAGGACCATTCCAAACCAAGAGCACCACTGCTGAGACCCTGAGGCCAGAGACTCTGGGTCTTCAAGGAAGAGCAAGAAGGTAGGATTCAGCCACTGGAAGGGAATGAGTGAGGATAGCAGCCAACAGTGAGATAACTGGGGACAGAGAGTACAAGACCTTGTAAGAACTTTGCAGCAAGTCTTTGCAGCAAAGGAGCCACAAGATCTGACTTACATTAGAAAGATCACTGTCTGCTGGGACAGCCTCTGGGTAGAAAAGGAGGCAATGATGGGAGCTGTAGGACTGTTTAGGAGGGTTCTGGCCACATTTCAGGCAAAAGATTGTGGCTTGAATCAGGAGGGGGCAAGGGAGTTGGACAGAAGGGTTCAGAGCCAGATATATTTTGAAAGTAAGCTGATGGGTTTCCAGAACCATTGGATATGGGGCTTGAGAGGAGGGAAGTCGAGAATGTCCCCAAGGATTGGGCTTGAGTAACTGAAAGGATGGAGTTGCCATCAACTAGTAGGCAAGAGGTATCCTGAAGGAGATTTGGGAGTATCGGGGAAAACTGAGGGATCACTTTTGCTCTCTTCTAATTGTGTGGCCTTGAATAAGTCATGTAGCCCCTTTGTGCTTCAGTTTCCCAATTAATAAAAGTAAGAACATCATAGTTCACATTTCCTACAGTATTGTGAACATTAAGTGAAATGATATATGTAAAGTGCCTAAGGCCTGGAAGGGAACAAGTGTGAATAAACATTAGCTGTTTTATGGTGGAAGCTTAATCAAAACTTTTGAATTAACTGGAACTTATTCCTAGAGAGTTGGCTCCTCAATGCAGAGTCCCATTATAACTAAGTGGCTCTTTTACTACAAACTGTATTCTTGGGAGTACATATTTGTCACTCAAGCAAGTTCAAGCGATCAGAAGGGGGCAGACCAGACAGCCAAAACTCCCTAGGGAAAGAGACTTGTATTCAAACACAGAACTCCAATCCGCACCCAGGCCCTAGACAGAAGATCAAATTAAAGACTGAAACCATCTCTTGGCAAAACAGGGGCATAGATGGGAGCTGTAGTCACCCAGAAGTTTAAGTAGGATCTTGGATTTGGTTTGTTTGGAGGACATGCTTTTTAGATGAAAACTGATCCTCTAGGACTGAGGAAAGGCTTAGTCTTGCCAGTGCCAGTCACAGCCTGCCCAGGCCCTCACCTGGAACCAAAAATCATTTTAAAATATGTAGTTGAGATTTTTCTCACTTTATTTGGTACCCACTTGGACTACTGTGTCACAAGTTTTCAAGATCCACAATGAGTAACCATGGTCCCTGCCAGAAGCAGAAATTCCATGAAGTTTTACAGGAAAGAGATTTTTCTATCCAAGAGCTAAAAGATTCCTATACAAATGGTAAACTTTGTTGAGCTCCATGGCTATAGAAGTTTGTCAGACATCCAGAGTCCTCTCTCACCAGCAGTTTCAATACACTCCAACTCTGTCGTCTTAAACTGTCTCCCTTTTCTCCTTAGGGAACCCTAGGTTGAGAAAATCACTAAAATGGGGCAGCTTGAAGGCAAGTATCAAAAAATCTGCCTTTAAAGCCGGGCGCGGTGGTGCATGCCTGTAGTCTCAGCAGCTTGGGAGGCGGAGGCAGGAGAATTGCAAGTTCAAGATCAGAGGCAGTCTGCATAACTTATTGAGACTCTGTCTCAAAAAGTTAAAAAAAAAAAAATGGGCTGGTGATGGAGCTCAGTGGTCCAGCACTTGCAGAGCATGCAAGTGCGAGGCCCTGGGTTCAACCCCCAGTACCGCAAAAAAAAAAAAAAAAAAAAAAAATCTGCCTTTGTAGTAACAGACCAAGCAAAATTTAGTACATTAAATAACTTCTAATGAAGATTGTCTTCTTTTAGATAAATATTTTATAATTCTCTAATTTCCCATCCAAAGAGCACAAAATTCAGGAAATCATACAACAAGTATTTCTTGAACTCCTATGGTCTTTCCAGTGTCCCACATATATTTTACAGAGTTGCTGCTGGAGAAATGAGTCCAACAAGCCTATAAAAGAGCATATAATAACAAGATTGCATGAGTCAAGTACAGATGCTTCAGGATTTCAGAGGGGAAGGAGGAGTGGAGTCAGGAAGATTCAAGGGATCTTCATAGAGGATGTAACACCAGAGTGGTGATCTTAAAAATGATTATGAAATTATGGATGAAGAGTGGGAAGAGGCAATTCTCTAAAGAAAACCAAGCTGAATGAGAGCTAGATATGTCTCTGCACAATTTTATTCATGGTCTTTCCCAGAACTGTGTCTCTGTTTTTCCTTTTTCACTCAATTTGTATTAATTTCTGGTGCCTTCTGATTGGGGTCCATTTCTCAAGCTGGCACCTACTCTCTTCTCAGATGTACATGCCAAGCCCTTGATCTTGGTCACCCTGTCAGTGAGGCCCATTTGATGTTTCTTGATGTTAATTATGATTAGGATTTGATTTGTATTGATTGCCAGGTTGGAAAATCACAATCTTCAAAGGAAGAAAGGAGACCTAAAGTTAGATGTAAGGTTTAAAATTAACAGATCAACACTAAATAAATGGAGAACCTTGTCTCTTCCCCCTAATTTATATGCAAAAGAGCCTGACCACAAACAACAAGGTTTAATAAATTTGAGAAGACCTGTATGATGTCACTGATCTGAGAAATTTTTTTTGAATGAAGATAAAAACTCAACAAACTCTAACTTAACATATAAAAGCAAGAACCACTGTACTATAATTATAACATAATGGGAGGATTAAAATTATAAGATATTGAGTCAGAAATCCTAATTTCACATCCTAGCCCCTCCATTTTCTAGGGTGATCTTGGGCAAGTTAACCTAGCCTGTCTCAGAACCTATCCTGCATGGTTATAATTTAGATTAAAGGTAATGTATATAAGGGACTTGAAGTCCATAATCATCTGTCAAGTAATGACACCTATTTATTAGTTTTGCCTGCAGCGGTAGCCCTGTGGCATCCAATCCTGTCAGATCTCGGAAGCTAAGCAGGGTCAGGCCTGGTTAGTACCTGGATGGGAGACCGCCTGGGAACACCAGAAGCTGTAGGCTTGGGAGAA
>VMDO01001128.1:201323-229131 GCA_007922755.1 Pedetes capensis | reverse complement strand
CTTATATTCTCTGCTTTCAGCTAATATCCACCTGACATCAGCAATGATGTCCCTGGTTCCCCGCCCTCTTCTGAATCCTGCTTGATTTTCCGGTAATTCCCTGTCTATATATTGCTGCAGTCACTTCTGAATGATCTTTAGTAGAATTTGGCTGGTGTGCGATATTAATGATATTGTACGATAGTTTGCACATTCAGTCAGATCCCCTTTTTGGGAATAGGCACAAATATGGATCTCTTCCAGTCAGTTGGCCACATAGCTATTTTCCAAATCTGTTGGGATAAACATGTTAACACCTCCAGTGCTGCATCTGTTTGTTGAAACATCTCTATCGGTATCCCATCACTTCCTGGAGCCTTGTGTTTGGCCAGTTCTTTCAAGGCAGCTTCCACTTCGTCCTTCAACACCATTGGTTCCTCTTCATATGCAACCTCCTGGAATGGTTGGTCATCTACCAATTCTTTCTTGTACAATGACTCTGTGTATTCTTCCCATCTTCTTTTGATGTTTCCTGCATCATTTAATATTTTCCCTATAGAATCTTTCACTACTGCCACTCGAGGCTTGAATTTTTTCTTCACTTCCTTAAGCTTGAGAAACACAGAGCATGTTCTTCCCTTTTGGTTTTCTGTCTCCAGCTCCTTGCACATGTCACTATAATATTTGTTTTTGTCTTCTCGAGCTGCCTTCTAAAATCTTCTGTTTAGTTCCTTACTTCATCATGTCTTCCTTTTGCTTTAGCTGCTCAACATTCAGGGCAAGTTCTACTATCTCTTTTGACATATAATTTGGTCTTTTCTTTTTTTCTTTTTAAGAACTTTTTGCTTCCTCCTTGAATGATATCTTTTATGTCATGCCACAACTCTTCTGGTCTCCTATCATTTGTGTCTAATGCATTAAACCTAGTTTTGAGGTGGTCTCTGAACTCAGGTGGGATATGCCCGAAGGTCACACCTTGGCTCTGGAAAACGTGTTCTAATTTTCTTCAGCTTCAGTCTGAACTTGCATATGAGAAGTTGATGGTCTGATCCACAATCAGCACCTGGTCTTGTTTTCACATTTTATATAGGGCTTTTCCATCATCTCTTTCCACATATGTAGCCAATTTGATTCCTGTATGTGAAGTCCATGTGTATAGTCTCTGTTTATGTTATTGAAAAAATGTATTTGTAATGAAAAGGTCATTGGTCTGACAAAATTCTATCATGCGATCTCCAGCTTCGTTTCTGTCACCAAGACCATATTTTCCAACTACTGAGCCTTCTTTTTTGTTTCCAACCTTTGCATTCTAGTCACCAGTGATTATCAGTATGTCTTGATTGCATGTTTGATGTTTTGCAGATTGCAGAAGCTGATAGAAGTCTTCCCTATCTTCATTTGTGGCCTTGGTGGTGGGTGCATAAATTTGAATAATAGTCATATTAACTGGCCTTCCTTGTAGGCATATGGATATTATTCTATCACTGACAACACTGTATTTCATGAGAGATCTTGAAATGTCTTTTTTGATGATGAATGCAACCCCATTTCTCTTTAGTTTATCATTCCCAGCATAGTAGACCATATGATTGTCTGACTCAAAATGGCCTATGCTGGTCCATTTTAGCTCACTGATGCCTAGAATGTCAATGTTTATGTGCTCCATTTCTCTTTTAACGATTTCTAATTTTCCTAGATTCATACTAGGTACAGTCCATGTTCCAATTATTAATGGGTGTTTACAGTTGTTTCTCCTCATTTTGAGTCATGCCACATCAGCAAGTTGAGCACCCTGGGGCTTTACTCCATTTCCATCATCACAGTAGACTCTACTTTGAGGAGGCAACTCTTCCCCCAGTAGTCTTTTGAGTGCCTTCCAACTTGGGGGGCTCATTTTCCGGCACTATATCTGGCAGTATTTCTTTGCTATTCATAGGGTTTTCAATGGCTACTTGTTTTGGGAGTGGTTCACCAGGTCCTACTCCCTAGTCTGTCTTAGTCTGGAAGCTCAGCTGAAAACCTGTCCACCATGGGTAATCTTGCTCACATCTGAGGTACCAGTGGCATAGCTCTCAGCGTCATTGCAACATACAAGCCCCCACAGTGCGGCAAACTGACAGACGTGTAGGGGCTATAGCACTTAACAACAAAGAATTCTTTGTAATGGGGGTATGGGAGGCCAGGGCCACTGAAGATCAACCCCCATCACAATAAAGATGGTTAAAGAGGCCACCAAGATGAACCAAAGACAGCTATTATATTTTTAATGTGATTTTTATTAAGGCGTTATTTGCATGCAGTAAAATGCATCCATTTTCAGTGGAGATTGTGGTGAACTGTGGCCAGAGTACACCACTGTGTAACCACACAATCTCTGTGGCTCCCTTTGCTCCTGAGGCCTCCCCCAATCCAGGCCCTCACTGATCTGCTTTCTCTAATGATAGTTTTGCCTTATTTAGAATGTCCTAGAGTCCATCAATGTTTTGTTCCTTTCTGTGGTATGATGATTGGGCAGAGGGAGGAAACAAAGAAACACCAAACGCAAGTGGAAGGGGTTGTCCTCTGCCTGTAGATGCCCCCAGGCATGCTTTGCAGAGGCACTGAGATCACTTAAAGCAACATGCCTTTATGGACAATGAGAGCCGACCCCAGGGGGATTTCTATGTGCCGCACACATGCAAGCTAAGAGCTTTACATAAATTATATAAATTACCTTCATGTAATCATCTCAGCAACCCTAGGAGGTGGGATCATTTACATTATAGTCTAAATTGACTTAAAACTGGCATTGGAGGCTCTAATTTAAAAACAAAGGGCTGGAGACTAATTCTGTGCATTTTATTCAGCCCCAAGTTTCTTGTTTTTTTTTTTTTTTTTTTAACTAACTTGCCCCCTAAAGGACAATTGGAAATGTCTGGAAATGTTTTCCATTTTTATTACCATGAGGAGATGCTACTACTGGCATCTAGTGGACAGAGGGCAGGGTGATGGCAAGCGTCCCCCAGTGTACAGGGTGCCCCACAAGGAGTTACTCAGCCCCAAACCTCACACGTGCTAAAGCCGAGAAGCTGGCACGGGTCTCCAGCAAACGTTAGAATATAGAGTTATTAATTACTCTCTAATGATTAGATATTGGCGGCATTCACATGCAGGGCAAGACTAACGGCTTTTGACCATGTAAAAAGCAAAAGGGACTATTTATCCAGACTGAAAGGCCACTTGAAGCCGGACGCCATGCCACACCCCTGTCATCCTAGCCACTCAGGAGGCAGAGGCTGAGGCAGGGGGATGGCAGGTTCAAGGCCAGAGGCAGCCCATGCAACCTAGTGAGACCCTGTGTCCAAAAAAAAAGAAAAAATGAAAATGGGGCTAGAGCCGGGCTCAGTGGCACATGCCTGTGATCCCCGAGACACAGGAGGTGGAGGTGGAGGCAGGAAGATGCTGAATTCAAGGCCAGAGGTAGCCTGTGTACCTTGGTGAGACTCTGTCTCAAAAAGTAAAAAATGGGATGGAGGTGTAGCTCAGTAGTAGAGCGCTTGCACAAGCTTATGTGGGGCCCTGGGCCAACCCCCCAGTTCTGGGAAAAATTAAGTTTTTAAAAACACCTGAAAGAATGGTCTTCCTAATACACTTCTTCCAAAGCTCTCCACATCTGACAGCTGTCCTGCAGCATGGCTACAAATGAGGCCCAATGGTTGTAGTGATGCAAGTGCAGAGCAGAAGGCAGCCCGTGTCCAGTGGCCCCCGGACACAGGCAGGGCTGGCACATCCTTGGGACAGCTGCCCAGCACCAGATGAGAGGTGTAGGCGAGCAGAGGGGCTAATCCCTCCTCTTCCCTGCTCTCGCTGGCACTCACCCCTCTGTCATGGAAGCCTGAGAGTTAACAGGGCTTTGGCAGCTGTGACGGTGGACAGGTAGCATCCTTGGCCTGGTGAGACCTTCGTCTGGGCTGGAGTCCACAAGCTGCTCACAAGAAGTGAGACAGCAGAAGCTGCTGCTCTTTGAACCTAGACAGAGCACCTCCCCATGGGCAAGGCTGAGCTGAGAAGAGCCCCAGGCGGCCTCCCTGGACCCTGGTAGGTGGCCTGAAGGAGGGGCACGATCAGGAACGGGGACCTGGGGCTGTGGAACGCACCCTACGTAGGTACCACTTTCTGTGAACCTTCCCACTTGAGTGCCACGTTCCCATGGCCCACAACTCCGCCATGTGCTACCACATTTCCCCTGGGAACACAGTAGTTGATCCCCAAAGATGTCCTCCTTTCCATCCCTGGAACCTACCTGGTCAAAGAGACTCTGCAGATGTGATTAAGTTACCTACTGACCCTGGGATGGGGAGGGGATCCTGTTGGCAAGGGAGCCTGATATAATCACAGAGTCCTAAGAGAGCCAAGGAGGAGCCATTATGAGAACCAAGTATGACAGAAATAGGGAAGGGGGTGGAGGGAGAAGATACTACATGGATGCCTTTGAAGCTGGAGGAAGGGGCCATGAGCCAAGGAAGGCAGGAGGGCTTCAGAAGCTGGGAATGGTGGGGAGACGGACTTCCCCCTGGGGCCTCCAGAAGGAACCCTCCCTGCCAACACTTTAACTCTACAAGACTCATTTTGGACTTGTGACCTCCAGAACTGTAAGAGAATGTATTTGTGTGGTTTTTAGCCACTATGGTTGTGGCTATTTGCTACAGCAGCAGTAGGAAACTAACGTGCCATATTGGGCCACCGATAGATCTGTGACTCTATCTCCCAGACATATACGTACACAAACACACACATGCACATGCACATGCACATGCTCACGCGCGAGTGTACAAGACGATCGTCAATCTCTGAGCTACAAAATCAGCTTGTTTGTAATATATCATAAGACTCATTTGTAGCAACACTAATAGCGGCTGTTGGTTTCAAAGATGTTTAACATCCTAAAGTCATCATTTGCATTTTCAGGACAGTCCAGTTTTTTGTTGTTTTTGTTTTTGTTTTGATGCTGAGGATCAAACCCAGGACCTCATGCATCCCGAGCATTGCTCTACCACCACGCTACACTCATAGCCCCAAGTCCAGCTTCTTGAGACAGATACCAGAAGAATTACTCTGTCTTCAAATGTCATGCTAGAGAGAGAAAAACAAAACAAAACAAAACACCAAGGGAGCGCAATGTGTGGTCCAGCTTATCAGTCCCTTTTCTGGTGCTTAGCTAAAATGTTTTGAATTGAGTTGTGATGTTTCCAACCTAACTCTGAGCCTTCTCCATTCAGGTCTGTGAGAACTCCTGACATCTGAAGCTTGACTCCAAGTTTCCATAGCAACAGGAAAAAGAAAAAAAAAAAGTCTATCCAAATCTGAAGATTGCCGTTTACAGCTATCGAACGTTACAACTAGGCCTCAATTGTTCCACATTTTCACTTTCTTTGCCATTTCACTTAGTCTGTACCTCACCATTTTGACAGCATCTTCCTTCCTCCTTTAATTAATGGAATCCTCTGAATTCTCCCTGAATGTTTAAGACCATGACACATAACTTGACCTTCCGGGGGCAGGAAGAATGACTACTTTTTCTGCTGTGTTGACATGTTGCTAGCCAGTGCTCCACACATGCAGCTGTGTCTGTGGGTTCGTATTTGTATATGTATGCGTATCTGTATGTGTATATACACGGTATTTATATAGAGAGATATTCAGGAGAAGCCTAGTTTTGATATGCCATTCTTCCTTGAAAGGTTACAGAGGGGATAGAAGCTCTGACTGCTGGACCCTCCAGTGCCTCAGCCACACGCTCGCTCAGCACAAGGACAGGCCACAGAGCGGTCCCTTTGACTGCCAAGCTCCACCTCCACCAGCCCATTCAGTGTGAACGCTGAGTGCTGAGTAACCAGCCAGGCCGGTCCACACAGAGGGAGGGCAGAGAAAGAAGTCTTTCTCTTTAGCATGAGGACTGCCACCAATTCCCACTGCCACCAGTTCTGTGACCCTGAGCCAAGGTGGTGAAGTGCAGAGCAGAAACTCTTGCCATCAAATGCCAAGAAAAGGGCTGAAACATTCTTTCATGGGCATCGATCTGTATTTCTATGCATCCTAAGTCCATAGTCCCCCAGTTCTTAGGGCAACGCAGATCATGGTGGAGACTCTCTCTCCCTCCTTGGTATATGTACGATTGCGAGAGTGTCATGAAGAGCACCCGTACATATGAAGAGGCCAACAGGTACCATCTTGTATACACATATATACCCACATGTACAGACATACATTTATGCATATACACACCATTCGTTTCCTATATACAGGCATAAAATAGAGTAAATACAGGTAGTTTTAAAAGTACTCTTTTGTGTGACTCGACTACCGTGTTTGCAAACCTGAAAATAAAAAATGTTCATTATGTATCAAAAGTAACTGATTCTTATTCTGTGAGCATGTAAAGGTACAAAGAAAGTGCTCGTCCTCAGATTATCTTCTTGTTGACAAACTGTACGTGAACCATCAAAGCTCACACCAAATTTTTCTATCAAATAAAACTAGTAACAGCCTGTGGCTTTTTATTACAGCTTGCCACGAACTAGGGTAAGGTAAGTGTCTTAGCATATTTTAATGCAGTTGCTTACTAAAAGGTTTTAACCAACACACATGTGCCCCACACATGCTTTCTTATGCAATCTATGTTTGCCCTGTGCTTTTCAGTTAGCCTTCTGTAGAAGTAGAAGTCATATGTTGTCTCTGTTGTAGTGAAATTCTGCAGATAGAGTTCCATATATTGTGTTTGTTTCAATAGTTAATCTTTTTGGAACATATAGAATGCAGAGATTTTTTTTTCCATTAAAATAAATGGGTGTTGGTGGTTAAACCTGCTGGGCAGTAGCTTCTCTCTGATTTCTACCTTGTGTCTAATGTTGTTGATGCTGGGTCTTATCTTAGTGCACGGTCTATTTTTTTATTATTTGGGATCCTTGGTTCATCTCTATTAGGTGACTCATTCCATAAAGCCAGAAGCTTCTGCACACACCATGGGTTAGGGGCTCCCCACGTCCTCCTTAAGGAGAGGATTTAAAGCATGTCACAGTCAGCAGTGAAGTTGATTACTCACAGTCCATGGCACCTGTCCTGACTTCAATGACCACATTAAGCACAGCCACAGCCATATGTCCAGAGTCGCAACACAGGAGATCTTCTCTTGACCAAGTCCTGTTGCCTAATCGGGAGATGCCACACCTTGAGCAGGACAGGACAGTTCTGGAATAGTGTATGACCGGACACAGGGCACGGGGAATCTAAGCCTACGTGTTCTCACCTTACCCGATGTGCCCCCCTGGTGCACCTCCCTTCCCTCCTGCAAGGTGGGGGAATGTTCACCCTTGAACAGAGTGAGGAGCATCCTTAGACACCAGGTGGTCGGCAGCCTGACCCAACGCTAAGGAACTAACAGAAAGCTCACCCTCCAACACGAACTTGAGCCACATGCAGGGAAAATTCAAGCTGCTAAGCAGCCCGTTCACTGAAGGAAACAAAGGCAAGGCTCCTCCCTTTCTCTCAGGCCAGTGGGCTCTCCTGCACCTTGCAAGGCACGCAGCTTGCTGAACTCAGCACACAGAACAAAGGGGGTAAAGTCTATACTCATCTAATGAGTTCAAGAGGCCTTGATTTCCCAGCATATTTTTCTCATCCTTTCCAAAAAAGAGAAATTGGCCAAAGCAGTAGCATTTTCTGAATCACAGGCTATTTTAATGTGCTAGAGTACATACTGCTGTTCACTGACAGCAAAAGTAAAATGAAAACATTATTCCATTATTACCTAACACTTTATCTTGGTCCAAGTTATTTTTTAAAGGTCCCAGTTAACTAAGCACAAGACTGAGGATTTTATTTCCTTTGAGAAAACTCTCACACCTTCCTCACTTCTCTTTATTAATACCAACCACCTTAACTGATCAAAAATTACATTTCCTCCTCATTTTATATACAGTAAGTTAATCATACTGGATAATTCACTTTAATTTGACAAAAGTTACCTTGGATCCTGCCAGTTCTCTCCAAATGAGCACCATTTCAGGCAGACAAACTTGCTGCGCCCCTTGGCCAACACGAGCAAATCTGCACATCATAGAAAAATGAATTCAGCTAATTTTCATGGGAGATACCAAATAAAGCTTTGACTCTTAAGCAGTATTGCTAGAAATGTTGATAGCTTATCCCAGATTTTCAAACTGTCGTTTTAAACAATCTGATAAATGGAATAATTGTCTAAACTTTTGGAATAGATCAGACTGTATTTTAGCCAAAATAAATACATCAGGTTTTGATCTTAAAATGTGACAAATGAAACATTGCTAACAAGTCTGCTTGTTGTTGTTGGGTGCCATAGAGTCTATGTCTGACTCATAGTGACGCTATGTACAACAGGTGAAACACTATTGTCAGTGCTTCTCTGCTGTTCAAAGGGTTTTCAATGGCTGATTGATTTTTGGGAGTGGCTTGCCAGGTCCTTCTCCCAAGCCTACAGCACCTGGTGTTCCCAGGCAGTCTCCCATCCAAGTACTAATCAGACCCGACCCTGCTTAGCTTCCGAGATCTGACTGGATCTGACACCACAGTGACACGTCTGCAGGCTCCAGTCTGTTTCACGCTCATTTAGTGTGGCCGTGCCCACACTCAAGCTGAGTAGATGACTCTGAGGAAAGGAGTCTGCAGACTTCCTGGGGTACCTGAACATGGTATGAAAACGTGATTCATCACGATCGTTCACACTTATTCACTGCTTACTGTGTACCCTCACTGTGCAAAATCCTTTATGCATATTTGCTCATCAGATCCTTACAACAGCACAAGAGGCAAATGTTACTATGTTCCCCCACTTACAGAAAAAAGAAAGAGGAGGCTCAGAGGAGGCAAACACTTGCCCAAGATAAGTGGCCACCAGAGCTGAAACTCAGGCCATTTGGCTCCAGGGCTGATGCTTTTCCCACTACATCACAGTGCCCCTCTCAGCTCTGTAGCAAAAACAGACAAAAGGCCTCCTTCAGACCAGAAGACTGGTCTAAAGTCTTGATCACCGGGCTGTGTGGTACACGCTTGTACTCCTGCACCTGGGAGCCCGAGGCAGGAGGATCACTGCAAGTTTAAGGCCAGCCTAGACTACACTGTGAGTCCCAGGCCAGCAGGGGCTACATAGCAAGATCTTGCCCCCCCAAACACACACACACACAAAGCAAAATAAAGCGTTGGTCAGTGTGGCCGTCCATCTAGACCAACTTACCATTAAGAAACAGTGTCTTCAACTATCAGGCCCCTTCTACTATTAAGCTCCTCTTGCTAACAGCACCTTCTACCATTACATTTCTGCTACATTTTTAATTGTGAGAGCTTCCAGTTAACTGTTCACACTATTCTAAATTAATGTTGGAACCTCAGAAATTTTCCCCAGACAAGACCTAATTTCTTAAGCATTTACCACCCCTTCCCTTGCATGGAGTTTGCAAGTTCAAAAAAGGATCCTTTCAATATCTTGGTTATCCAAAAATAAATTCATGTCCTATCAAGTACCCATTCACCACCAAACCAACCAATGGGAGAGAACGCTGAGGGGGAAAGTGGTATGAGGTGTCCTAAGAGACTGATCGGTGCATGGCTACAAAATGAGTCAAAGATTCTGCAGGATCTCCAATCAGTTTCTGTTTTTGTAAATGCAGCTGCTGTAAGTATGAAGCGACAGATAAGTCATGCCAACAAGGAAGGTGAGAGCCAGGTGTGGTGGCACACACCTGCATTCCCAGCACTTGGGAGGCTGAGGCAGAAGCGTTGCAAGTTCCAGGCCAACCTGTACTACACAGCAACTGTGAGGCCAACCTGGCCTCCACGGTGAGACCGTCTCAAAAAAAAAAAAAAAAAAGAATTGATCCCTGAGAAAAATCTAAATACCTTTCCTGCTTACTACTACTAATCATCATCATCACTGAATGATCTGGCTGTGCCCTTCACAGACACAATGCACCCCATCTTCTCTGCTTCACTGACTGTTGACACAAGGTACATCTCATAATTAGAAAATGCTTTCAAACTTGTTCACCTAAAGCAATGAAAATTCTTGCACTATATCAAATTTGTTACCCTTTCCATATTTCCTGTTGTTATGGAGAAAACTACAGTTATGACGGTTCAATAAAAGCATACAGACATTGAGAGAAAAATGGTGGGACAGGATGTGTAAATGATGATTTCAGGTAAGAACTTGAATTCTATCAATTAAGAATAAATCTAGGGCTAAGGGGTTCAGCTCAGTGGTAGAGCACTTGCCTAGCATGTGGGAGGCCCTGGGTTCAACCCCCGGTACTGAAAAATAATAAACCTATCAGCGGAAATAATTTAGATACATTTAGCCCTCCTGCAGTTCCTCCTGTTGCGTCACTATGACACATCTATTGGAGGACAGTAGCAGAGCTGCACAAGCCTTGGGGCCACTTTCTTTGACCTCCCAAGTGCGGCCTAGCCTGTGGGGAGACGGGGTGATACAACAGGTGGGGTAAGAGTGTGGTAACTCTCACGCTGAAGCTACGGAGCATGGAGAAAGTGACTTGAAGAAACATCATAAGTACACGTCCGTCGAAAACTTCATTTTTTCCTTTTTTAAAAGCTTTTCCTTTAGAGAGTAATAAAGTCATTATCACATACGTACATTCAGATTATTAAGAATAGAAAACAGGCTATATGAAAAAAAAACTCTGTTGTCATGCACACACATCAATGCTGTCCCAATGACAAAAGAAAAGTACCCACCACCCATAAGATAAATATGTACAGAAATTTTAAATGTTTTTCATAAATATTCAAAGGGGATAAAAGTTTATCATTTAAAAATACTTAATTCTATTGAAGATACCAATCTTGTTCCCTCATTGCTGAGCTGCTTACAGTTTCTGAGCTTAAATTAATATTTGCTTTCTATGTCATTGCAAAGGCGTTTATAACTTATTTGTGAAATGTTCGAATAAAGGTTATGTGGGACTTTTATTGGACATGCTTGGTCTTAGACCATCTTTAATACAGTAGAGTCCAAACACAGTGGAAGAGCAAAGGGGTATTTTTTTCAAATGGTTCTCAGATTGGCCTATAATGTCTACAGACCAAGACTTAAATCAGGTGCTGTCTGCTTAATGATCAGCTCGTTTTCTCTTCTTTCATAATACTCAAATCCTTTTGATATGGAGAAATAGATGACAGATGATAGAAAGATAAACAGATAGCAGTGAGATTACTTTAGAGAGATCCTTAACAAAAAAAAGACAATGTGTTAATAAGTGCCTCCTCTTAACCAGATACTGTACCTATTTATATATGTGTATATTTATAATATTTTATGTATATGATATATAATGTGTAATTATACATGGAATTTATACAATTCATGGGACAGTAAAATAAATATATCCATTCTACAGATGAAGACATGGAGACTCACAAAGATAAAACCGTCTTGCACTAGATCTCATACCTACTGAGTGCTATGTATGACTCCACTGGTACTTCTCCTGCTAGACTCAAAGGCAACATCACATCATATGTTACCAGGAAGAAACTGATGAGTTGATTCATCACACACAATGCAGGAAAGTGATCATGACCAACCAACTCCATAATGACATGGTAAGCAGAGCAGAAGAAACCCAAGATTGCAAAGGAGGTTCTGCATGAACCAGTCCCTTCCTCCCTGGGCAGTCTGATTCCAGGAAACTAATGGTTTGGGTAAATAAGCAGGAACCTGATTTCTTGGCAGCCAGCCACAGAGACACTAATTTGGAAAACTGCCTGAAATGACCATAAGAACCATAAAACAACACTTCAAACCAAAAGCAAGCAACTCAAGATGATCAGGACACCACTAGTCACATCATTCTTCCCTAGAAAAGCAACTTTCTGTTCTTTTGTAAACACAGCCTCAAAGCTGTGACCTCCTCCTGCTTTTGTGCCAACGTCAAAGCATCCATTGTACCGGGGCACTCCAGAGAGTCTGGCAAGACTCCATCTTAGCACAGGAATCCCAGCCAAGAGGATTGGTATTGGGATGACAGGTTTCTAGTTAAATCTGCTGCCTCTGCAACTTGACAAGCATCCCTGAGCGCCCTGCACCAGCCCCTCCTTTGGATAGCAGGGCAGCCTCTTCATGGTCTGCAAAATTGCTCCATACAGAACAGGTGTCCAGCACCTGCAGGGATTCCACACTGTCCTTCTGAGCTTTATCCCCAAGGAAAAAGTGACCTGGCATTCCCAATTAAGCAATGCTTCCCTATGCTTCCCCCTTTTGAATTACAAAACTGTGCACTTTTTAAGCCAGAATTTTCCAAACTTTAATCCTATAAGAACGTCTTCCTGATTCAGCCACACCCTGTGCTACCTCCCACCACCTTCATCAACTCTGCCACACACACACACACACACGAGGTTTTTTTTATCTGTTTTGGTTTTTTTGCAGTACTTGAAGGTTGAACCCAGGGCCTCACGCATGCTTTGCAAGTGCTCTACCACTGAGCTGCACCCCCAGCCCTTTTATATTTTTTATCTTGAGACAGGTTCTCACTAAGTTACGCAGGCAGCCTCTGGTGGTTAAATCTGTGATCCTCCTGCCTCTGCCTCCTGAGTTGCTAGAATTACAGGTGTGAGCCACAGAACCTGGCTTAAACTGTATCATTTTAAATTTATGCTTTTTGGCTTAGATGTATTTTAAAAGAAAACTGTGCATTACTACCATGAATGAAAAACCAGTATCACTTGGGATAAAGTTAGCAATCAAAATAGATACCATGAAAAGAAAAACAATCAAGTGCAATGGATCCCCTGTTAGTGAGATGGTACACCTCCTCAAGGTATGAGCCTGACACGTTCTGCATTGGAAGGAGAGGTGAGCTGAGAGTGAGCCGAGCTGGCCATGAAGTGGCTCAGTGGTAGAACATTTGCCTAGCGTATGCAGGGCCCTGGGTTCTGTCCCCAATACTACAAAAAAAAATTAGAAATTAAAAGACTAAATAGAGAGATGAATGAAGGATGGGGAGATCTCAAAGAGCCACTAGCATCCAATGGGACCCTCTGCTCATCAGGACCTCGGAAAGAGAACTGAAGATGGATACATAAACACTCACTGTGTGGGACACCCTGCCAGTCAAACTGCATGGGCAGAAGGTGAGGAAGTGGCTCCAGGAACCCGTAAGGCCCTGTGCTCTTTCCGGAAGCCTGCTGCAAAGTGGGAGCTCCAGAGGGCCCAGGCCCCTGAGGCAGCACCTCAGCCAGGCAGCTGGTGTTTTCCATCTGCGCTGCCACTTTCATCTGCTGACAGCTGGAGCATGGGACGGTGGAAGGGAAGCTGAAGCAGCAAGTTCCTGGAGCTGATGGGAGCCGGTGGGCTCCAGGGGCCGGTCTCTGCCCAGGAGGAAGGACACTTTTTTCTGAGAGTGAAAGTGACACAGGTGTATCACAGGTACCTATGGGGGTCTAGGGGACAAGAGCTAAGGGGTTATGACGAGAGCCTCTATTTTCTCCACAGATGTTTCCCTCCTTGGAATATAAGGTCCCCTCTGAGAAACAAGGGGATGAAGTAGTGGGCTTGGCGAGCCCAGGAAGGTTTGGAAGGGTCACTGAAAGGCCCCAAGCCAGAGCTGCACAAGCCACTGAAAGGATGAAGTCTGTGTCCTGGGGCTACCACTGACCCCCCACTAGGTATTGACCTGACCCAGCAGCGAAGAGCAGTGTGGGAGAAACACAAGGAAGATGAATGCAGGGCTGGGAATTGACAGAGCCAAGGCGCGTGCGTGAGGGAAAGGAGGCCTTAGACTTTCTCCAGGTCCCGCTCTGATCATCCTTCCTTGGCCTGTGTGAGGCCAACACAAAACATCTCACTGTGTACAGCCATGTACCCACAAGAACACCTTCAGATATATCCAAAAAAGGAGTGTCGGAAAGGGCCTGGAATGAACAAAAAGACCATCATAAAAATAAGCTCACAGCAAACCAAGCCATCTTGAAAAGGGAAAAGGGAATTACAACATGCAGTTAATATAGAAAGAACAAAAAGAAAATTGCTGAGAGGAGAATAAGACCACCATGGCACAAAAATAAGGGTTAAAAATGAGCAATCTTCAAAGCTGCAGCTTAAAGGTTAATTGCCAGTGCTTAACATATAATTCAGTAGTTTTGTTAATGGAACAGTATTCAGTTAGGTTCCATGCGTCAGCCCCACTAAGTGAGCGTACCAGCCATGACTAAACTAGTGAAGCTTTCACAGAAAGCAGCTATTTAACAGATCTTACGCTCCACACACAGAAAGCACGTGGAAACTGTGTCTTTAAGTGCAAAAAAAATAAGTAATTAAAGCCGCCACCAAAAGAATGTCAGGTTTGTTTGCTGCTTATGTAAAGAAAATTCCAATCAGGATTAAAAAATTCCCAAGTCTCCTGACAAAGGAAGGAAAGAAAGTAGAGAGGGAGGAAAGAAGAAACTAACCCACTCCAGGTCCAAGGGCTAATTCATGTTCTCCTGTTGCCCATGGCCATGGTCAGATCTCATTAGAAACCCCAGTGCAGGTACCTATACTTCTATAATGAGTGATCAGGGTCCAAAGTCTGAAGCCTGACATCTATTTGTCCTTGGCTACACACTAAATGACCCTACAGCTCTGTGAAAACTCTTTATAAAATAACAAACATGGAACAGAATTAAGCTGATACTACTTTACCAACAGTTATGCACTGAACTGTACCCCCCAGACAAGATTTGTTGAAGTCCTAATCCTCAGCAGCATTATTTGGAAATAAAGTTATTATAAATTTAGTTAAGGTAAGGTTACACTGGATTAGGATGGGCCTTTAATCGAAAATGACTGGTGTCCGTATAAGATGAGAAGAGACACACAGGGAAAGCAGACCATGTGAAGACAGAAGCAAAGATGAGAGCATGGACAAGCTAAGGAATGCCAAGGATGTGGGCCATCTCTAGAAGCTAAGAGAGAGACACATAGGTGCTTCCTCAGAAGAACCAACCCAGTTGACACCATGACTTCAGACTGCTGCCTCCAGAACTGTGAAATAATGTATTTCTGATGTTTTAAGTCCCCCAGTTTGGGGTATTTTGTTACAGTGGCCCTACAAAACAAACAAACCTTTAATCCCCCTCTCCCTCCCTCCCCCCCCATATATATATATATATATATATATATATATATATATATATATATATATATATACATACACACACACATATTCTCTCTCTGTCTCTCTCTCTCTCTCTCTCTCTCTCTCTCTCTAGAAATGGCCATTGCAAAACTAAATTCATTCTTGAAAAATAAGTGCACAGAATTCTAGGCAATTCCTCTAATCTCTGCCCCCAGGAAACATCTGGTAATGTCTGGAAGGTATTTTTAGTCATCATAACCAGGAGCGATAGGGTGGGGATGCTACTGGCATCTAATGGGTAGAGGTCAGAAATGCTTCTCAACACCCTAAAATGCACAGGGCACCCTCTCTCTCAACAAGAAAGAATCATCTGTCCCTAACTACCAATAGTGCTGCTGTTGAGAACCCCTGCTCTAAACTGAGAACATGCAAGAGAATTCTAGAATGATAGAAAAAAGAAAAGATGTGGGCAGAAAATCCTGCATCTATTTCCTTAATCCAATGATCTTCTTCAAACTGCCTAGCTCCTGTGTCTAGCTTCCCAAAATTGTAAAACGGTGATCATTACATCACAGGAGCCTCTTGAGGGTTAAAAGATGGGTATGTTTATTACAAGTAGTTGGTTAAGCACAAGCCAGATACCAGTTAACACCAACCAATTTTTTAAATGTTTTACATGCTTACCACACAAGATCTCTGTGCACTGGTGTGGAGATATGGAGTGAGGGTGCAGGGAGAGGGTCACTGGGGAAGGCAATTGAGCCTCAGTCCTCCATGGCCAACCTAGTCCAGGTGTTACAGACGCTGGTGGGCCTTACAGCCTCCCTCTGGCCGCACTCAAACTGGAGCTGTCCCCCAAACATGTAAGAAAAACATGTGTTCCTGGACCACAGTCAAGGACGCTCCTGCCCCCTTGTAATGAGACCCAATCCCAAGACTGCCTGTGAGGTCAGAAGTTGGGGGTCCCAGTTCAGCACTCCCAGCTTCCCAAAGACCCAGGTCACGGTCTCTTCACCCTGACACCTCTCCCTCTGCCCAACTGGAAACCTTCCCCACTCAACACCAAGCAGCAATATGGTGCATGAAAGAAGGCAGGCTCTAAAGATGGCTTGGGCTGGGATTTAGCTCAGTTGGTAGAGCGGCGCTCTGCAGTCTCTGAGGTTCCGAGTTTGATTCCCAGCACCACAAAAATGGGAGAAGGACGTGGCAATCCACTCCCAAGGCAATCCCGAAGCAGGAAGCCAATGAAAACCCTATAAGGGTCGCTATGAGTCGGACACAACTTGATGGCACGTAACAACAACAAAGATGGCTTCTGGTGTGAGTCCACTTATCCAAAACTGATCACAGTCAAAACGAGTCTATGGTGCTGCAAATGAGGCCACTGGTCACCCTCCTGGGATGCAGGTGACAGGAACGGGCTGGGCGCCCAGCAGGCTGTCCACACGTCTTGCCCTGGGGCGTTTACAAGGTAAACGGGCTTTTGTTGGGGGGCAGGCAACCAGTAAGTGGGCCTCCACCGGTCAAAAAACTACGGACGTCTCCCACTACCTTCTGCAGAAAAACCCACAGCCTTCGGCCCACTTCCGGCTGTCTCTCGCTTTCGGCCGCGTGCTGCGTGAGGGGCGGGGCCAGGCGGAAATTGGGGGCGGTGCTACGACAGGGGGCGGGGCCTTGCGTCGCCGCCTTGCCGGAGCATGACGTGAACTACCGTCCCCACAATGCCCTGCGGTCCCGCCAGGGCCGCGCAGCGTCGCGAGAAGTGGCGGCTGGGGCGTCTGCGCTGACAAACGGAAGTGTAGGGGCCGGTCCGAGACATCGCCGCCAAGCTGGGAACCGGGGAGATGGCCGAGACTGACCCCAAGACCGTGCAGGACCTCACTTCGGTGGTAAGGGACGCGCCGTGGAGGCGCGGACGCTGCGGGCCAGTGCTCGGGCCCCGGAGCCCGGGCTGTGCCCTCGCCTCGCTCCCTGCGCGGGCCCCGCCCCGGGGCTCCGCAGTCGCCCCCCAACCCCGCACCCTGCCTTCCTAGTCGCAGGGGCCCACACGGAAAGGGGTCTCCCGGCCGTGGGTCTGATCGGGGAAACCGAGACCCAGAGAAGGAAGCGCCCTGTTCAGAGACGCCCAGCTGCCTGGAGGCCCGGGTGGGCCTAGAGCCCAGGGGCCCTGGGCTCCGCCCTCGTCCCACGCATGTGTTTCAGGGGAGGCTGGATTTCCTGGTTTATTGTGGTTTTTCTTAGGTGCAGACACTGCTGCAGCAGATGCAAGATAAATTTCAGACCATGTCCGACCAAATCATCGGGAGAAATATCCTTTTCCTGCTCAGGAGGCTCCTTGCGGAATAGCGGCGGGGATACGTGGTAGTTTGCAAGCCAACTTCAGCCAGTCACTTAGAAATTTCTCTATTGAGCTTCGCTATACTGTTGCTCAGAAGGATTGTACTAAGGGCCTGGGGTACAGCTGAGTTGCCCACGTCCCTGAGGCGGGGAACCTGCAGTCCACCATTAATGATGGCTGGTATGGTTGATTCTGGGCTACAAGCTGAGCGCTTTGTGTGTGTCTCTCAGATCCTCACCATAGCCTGATGAATACGGGTAGAGTTATCATCTTTAATTAGTGAGTGGAGACACTGAGGTTTAGAAAAGTGGAGAACTTGTCCAGGTCTCATCACCAGTAAGGGTCAGAGCTGGATTTGACCTTGGCAGGGCCCAGACTCCTGCACCCTTGACCACTAGACTTTAAGAGTATCACAAGGAGATTGGGAAACCACTTTCCTTAAGCCAGTTGTGGAAGGCCTTGGTCTGCAGGGCCTGGAGGAAGCGGATAAAATGGGGAGTTTCAAGTGTGGTCTTTAACTTCACCACTCGATGATATGAGTAGCCGCATCGATGATCTGGAGAAGAACATCGCCGACCTCATGACCCAGGCCGGGGTGGAAGAACTGGAAGGGGAAAACAAGATACCTGCCACGCAGAAGAGCTGAAGGTGAGGTGAAGAGGTGAAAGTTGAGATAATTTTTTTAAAAAGAACACAGAGAAAGTACAATTTTGATGTAGTGATATTTTCTGTAGGTAAGTTCCCAGTCATCATCCCAGAAAGCACCTCTTCTTTTCCCCCCAACCCCCTCCACAGATGCCATGCTTTGAAACTTCATGCCAAACGAAATCCTTACAAAGAATTTATTTTCGCAGTTTGTATGAATTAGACCTATATTACTGTTACTTAAGACTGTGGACTAATACCAGCTTTATGTTATTCCAATAGTAACAGATGGGTTTTTGTTGGCCTGCTTTTATCAGTGGAAGTTTTGTTTGTTTGTTTGTTTGTTTGTTTGTTTTCACTGTTCTATTCCTTTTGGGGAGGTTTTGTTGTTGATTTGTTTTGGAAATAGATAAATCACCCACATTATCATCTTCTTAATACCTTAAATTCTAGACAATTCATTGAGATTTTTATTCTATACTTGACTCTTACTCTAGACTTGATTATATTTCCACTGACTAGTTTCATATAGCAGAGAAAAGACTAATAATTTGAAATACCCTTGTAGCAAAACAGAAGCACAGTCATCCCTCAGCATAGTAGGTTTCTTCACTGTAAGTCTTTGCCTGTGTTTGTGGGGGTTGACTTCATTATAAACCTGAAGTAATTCTTTTTTTTTTTTTTTTTTTTTTTGCAATACTAGGGGTTGAACCCAAGGCCTCACGCTTGCATGCTTTGCAAGTGCTGGACCACTGAGCTGCACCCTCAGCCCATTTTTTTTACTTTTCGAGACAAAGTCCTGCTAAGTTACGCAAACTGCCTCTGGTCTCTACCTTTAGGTCCTCCTGTCTCCACCTCCCAAGTTGCTGGAATTACAGGCGTGCACCACCACACCCAGCTCCCAAAATAATTCTTAAACCCACTGATCTCACATATCATTTGTACCATCTTAATTCCCTATAAAAATAAAGTTTGCCAAGAATTTTATGTGACAAGAATACCAAACAGAATACCATATAGTGAGAGCTACCTAGTCCCTTTCTTATTTTCTGGGGATGCTCTGGGCCAGATTTTCAGTAACTGTGAATTAGAGGGTGCTTTGAAGTCCAAGAGAATAAATAGAGGTGTGGGAGGTAAAAGATGCATAAATTTGCTTGTATCTTAACAATAGATTGGGTTGATTCAGTGTCTGACAGAATCACATAACTACTTTGTATGTTATGGCATCTTTATTCTTATCTAGAGATAATTTGGAAAATATGCCAGTCATAGAGTCTTCTAGGGGGTCACTTTTAATATTATATGGCAGTCAGAAGTCCCATCAGTTGAGAATTTGCAAGATTGAAGATTGTCAGGTGATAGGGGTAATACAAAGAAAAGGATGAGAGTAGGAAATGGATTCAGAATTTTTTAATAAAGATTTCCAAGCGCATCTATTTTAATTTTACTGGAGTACTATGCATATAAAATGAGTTTAATTCAACAGAGGATTCCAAGAGGATTTTGAATAGGTATTTCTTTCTGTCATTGTTGTTGGTCCTCATGATGAAAACATGTTGATGGCTTTTCCTTCTTCGACAGGTTGCTGATAATTTATACTGAAATCTGGAACGCCATTTTTCCGAGCCAAGAGAAAACTGAATGGCTTTTTGTAACTAACTACTATGTGTAGCCAGGTTTTATATTATAAAGTGAGCGTTCTTACCACCTCCTAGAAAGTTAGTGTATAGAGTGACTTTTCCCCAACTTCTCCAACATGGTCTCCTCACATCTTGGTACTTGATCACTTGTCCTTTAATTATTAAACACTGAAACTTTGGCGGTCCCTGCATAAAATTGTCAGATGTTTTTAGTGTATTTTTGTGAAGTCGTTTTTTCCTACTGTTCTTTTTGTAGTAGTTGCTGTTTGATAAGAGTTGCTATATAATTTTTATTAGGTAAATAGTCCTTCAATTAATGTTAGACTTAGTGAAGTAAGACATTGGTAGATCTTAGGGTTCTTTCATTTTCAGCACAAAGTGACTATTGAGATAACTCTAAATACTATACTATGTTGGCAGTACTTTTCAAATGGATAAAAACATTTCAAAGTTGTTTATTCAGAAATATCCATCACTAACTGCTCTGTTGCCAAAACTCAGAATTGAACCACCACTTATGACCAAGTCTGTAAGGTCACCTGCTGAAGTCAGTGGAAAGTAACTGCTGCCATTTTACTGCATTAGAACTTTTAAAATACAGAAAATAGCCTAATAGCCTGATGTATGGGGGTGTTGACTTGTTAAGAGTTTTGCATGAGATTCTAATAACTTCAGTAGGACCCTACATTGTTGTTCTACAATGGTTATGGTTACCATAAAAAAAATCTGTCAGGATTTTAAAACTCAATGACTTCATCCTTTCTTTAAGTTTTTAAGTGAAAGAGAGAAGAGAGAAAGAGAATGAATTGAGTCTATACCAGTGACGTGGCTAGAAAATTATGAGCGACTGGTTAATGGCTCCGGTTTGTAGCAAATATTATTTTACTTGAACTATTTCTTGCCTATATTCTTACAGAGTAACAATTTTATTATCAGTTATACAAGACAGATGGTAGCTCCTGCCATTCACAATTCTAGTGTCAGGAGTGCTGAACCTAGAGGCCAGTATTGACTGGGAAGACAATCCGAGCAATGGTCACTACAAAGTGACTTCTACAACAGGAACATGAATAGTTGAAGAAGTTGAGGAATGGCCTGGTCCTTCATAGAGGGAAACCCGTGATAAGTGTGATTTTCTTTTTTAAGTTTCTCATGTTGCCAATCTCATTTATGTTGCAAACATACAACATTAAGAGATATTTTGTCCTGTTTATAGACTATATGGGGAACTCAAAGGGATCCAATTCCACTGTGTTAAAATGAGATCACCTTTATTATTCTCTAGCTGCAAGAACTCCTGCTATCAGGCCACTCAGTGGGCCTGCAGCTTTAGCCCCTTAGTGTCCCACTCTCTTGGGTTGGGCCAGCCCAGCAACGCTGTGTGCAGGACATTTCAAGCCCCATAAACCGCAAGTGGAAATGCTGGGCTGCTCACTCTTGGAAGGATGGTAGGAGCTTTGGGAGAAATTGGTTTCCTTAAGTAACAAATTCCAAAGGTAGGCCCCCTGCCTGAAAACGTCTGCCATCAATAAAGGTGCCTGAAATCCTGCTACTGGCGTTTCCTTGTGTCAGAAGTTTGTTTGGTTTTCAGAAGGAAATGCACATGCCGCATTCGATTATCGACAGACTCACAGAAGGAATGAGTCCATGTAGCCAAAGGCAGAACAGGAGAGGGAAGTGGGGCCAAACATGTCACTGGAGGAGGACCATGGGGCTGTGATGGAGGATGTGGCTGGCCTGACGAGAGGAGACTTTTCCCAAGTATGTTCCCCACACTCTTGGCCCTGGAGAAGCACCAGGACAAAAGGGGTTTTGGTCACCTGAGTTTAGAAAACTTAGCTTGCTAGATTCCATTTATAAAAACTTACAGTGCCAGGGAGACAGTTAAAGGCTCTGATGGTCCTGGACAGAGACGTCAAATTACACTTTTTCACCTGTAACTTCACCATCCCTGTGGTAGCCTAATTAACATTTCATTGAGTCCCACAAACAGCCTTGGTTCCATTCATAAACACGCATCACATGTCCAACCCTTCTCCCTGCTCGGAGCAAAGCCCTAGCCTTGTGTCCAGCAGGGTTTGTCACCCATCAGCCTTCACGTTTCACAGAGAGTGGTTTCCCTGCTCCCAAGATGGGGCCCGTGAGGAAACAGCTGCTTGGAGAGCTACCACTGCACCAAGCGCATGACCAGACCTGCTCCTCTGATACCACCCTGAGCCAGAGAAACCGCTGAGCTCCCCTTTGAGAGCTACAGCCTCCGTTCTCCACAGCCTCCACTCGCCAGAACCTCTCCCACAGGCTTCCCCTGAGCAGGCAGACTGTACAGACATGGAACCCTCTCTCTCTGAGCCAGCGAAGGTCCTCCTGAGTGCTGAGACACAGCTGAGCAGAGAAGAGTGCACCCCAGGGCACGTGGCTTGCATCTGAGTAAGCATCCTCACCTCCCACACCCAGAGGCCCAGCAGCTTCCTTCCTTGGCCCCCAGTGAAGCCTCCTTTCCTTGAGCCACAGGGTTTTAAGATGTCCTGTGTCTGTGTCAGTTCTGCTTTTCTACTTTGGTCACTAGTAAAGCCTTGCCGCCTTGAACCACATCAGAGCAAGTGCCTGGGGACTCGGGAAGCTATAGGTTGTTTTGCCTCTGTGAGTCCTTGGAGTCGAACCTACTCCTGCCTAGGGCAGTTGCTGTGAGAACGTCGTCCTGTAAGCACGTAAAAATGAACTGTTTGCAACTGTTCCTCTTGTGTTTTGTATTTGACATATTCTTAATTAGATTGGAACAGAGGCGTTTGGACGATGTATTGTCATAGCTAACGCTGAAAATCTGCTGGCAGCAGTAGTGATTACTCACACCCAGCACTTGTTGAAAGTGTTTATTTGAAATGGCTGTGCTGTGCTGGGCATTTTGTTTATACTGTTAGACCTAATCCTCATGACAGTAGAAAGTTAGGTTTACAGATCATTGGTCCCAAGGCCCAGAGTCAGTTGCCTGAGGCCCCAGCTGGCGTGTGATGGCCCTGGAGTCCAGCTCAGCTGTCCAGGTACCCAGCAGCCTCCCGCTACTCCATCAGCCTCTTTGTGAGCTGAAATGTGCCTTTCTTTGTCCAGGCTGTCCAGGGGTTGGCCCCACAACCTGGAGGGGGAGTTCTTGAATGGTCTCAAAAAGTTGATTTTGCGTTTTCAATTACGACCTAAAATTAATACAGGGCTGGGATTTAGCTCAGTTGGTAGAGCACTGCGCTGCAGTCTCTGAGGTCCCGAGTTCAATTCCCAGCACCTGCAAAAATGGGAGAAGGACCTGGCAATCCACTCCCAAGGCAATCCCAAAACAGCCATTGAAAACCCTGTGAGGGTCGATATGAGTGGGATACCAACTCGACAGCACCTAACAACAACAACAAAATTAACACACATGCTTGGGGCAGGTTTGAACTTGGAATCTAGACTCTGCAGGGCTGGTAGAAAATGCGTGCCCCTAGACTAGTGCCTCTTTACCTCCTGACCCAGTAATGTGACAACTAGAGAAGCAGCCCCCCTCGCATGCTCATCGGGCCACAGCAGCAGGCAGGGAAAAGTAACCAGTGGTTCCCCGTATGTTCCTGGCAGACACACCGAGCATGTTGCCCACCCAAGAACTATTACTAGAGTCCCTTCCCGGAGGAGACACCCCCACCACCATGACCTCCTTGCTTACCAGCCTGTCAGATCACAGCTTAAGAAAAAGGGGCAGGCATTGCCTACAGAAGTCTTAAAGGCACCATGCTTACACCCGGGGTGCGTTACAAGTGCATAGCACCGGGAGTCAGAGGCTGGCTTTGGCAAAGGGCCATGTGGGGTTTGACTGGCAGCCTCTTTAAACTTCTTTCAATGACTGAAAATAGGGAAGTGAAGGAACACAAGTCACTGGCCAAAATCAAAAATGAGGAGCTGTGATCAGAACGTGCAATTTTCCACCCCACAAATCACTTTGGAAATAGAAAAGATGTTTGTTTCTACAAGTCAGGATGGCTTTGTTATAAAAACCCACGCAGTCATGCTTTGCCCCCCCTCCTGGGGCTCTGGCTAAGGGGATGCCGGGAAGCACCTGGGACCTATCCTGGGTGAGGTTTTTACAGAATAGCTATAGATCATCTGCCTCCAGGGGATCTCCTGCCAAGGCCGAGGGTGCGGTGTGAGGCGTAGTATGGTGTGGCTTGCTTCTTGAGCAGGGCCCCATTTTCCTGACTCGTTGATGTACCTCCAGTGAATAAACCACACATACCTCCTATAGATGCTCCACAAGTGCATCCAGAGGTGCAGAAACATTTTTGGCTTTGTA
This sequence comes from Pedetes capensis, assembly GCA_007922755.1. NCBI lineage: Eukaryota > Metazoa > Chordata > Mammalia > Rodentia > Pedetidae > Pedetes > Pedetes capensis. The sequence goes on along the minus strand of VMDO01001128.1, from coordinate 205,068 downwards.
GTTCTGGTTTCCTTCAGTGTGGACGTAGATCCTGACCAGTTGTTCTTATTGACTAGCAGAATATCCCCCTTCCAAGACAGGCACATCACTGTGCCCCTCAACTATGAATAGCCTGGAGTCAGCACCAGCTGTTGGGGAGCACTGGGCTGCCAATGACAGCTAGTGAAGGGTTGTGTGATTTCACAGGGTGAGAGGCCTGGGGGGGCACACCTCCCTGGAACCAGCTGCACCTCATTCTGACACACCCAACAGGAAAAGGATGGCTTTCTCCTTGCCTTTGCCCTGTGTTCAGAGTGCAGAAAACGTTCTCCTGAAGGTGTTTCCACCCACTTCCTGTGCCTGAAAGCCCAGGCCTAAAACCGTCCCCGGTGAACCGGACCTTCAGGATAGACTGAGTTCCCATTTTTCAGTTATCACAACTCAGGGATTAGGAGTTGCTATTGTTTGAAGATAGTTTGTCCCTTTTGGAGCCTGCCAGCTACACCAGGTGTTACCATCAAACCCGAGCTTCTCAGTGAGAGACAGGCACTTGGGGCCAACTGACAAACCAAAAAACTCTCAAGGAGCCATCAGCAGGTCTGACATGCTTTATTCCCGGGTGTCCTCTCCATTTCCTCTGCAGCGCTACCACCTGTGGCTGCCACCATCTGTGTCCGCCATCACCTCTCCATTTCCCCCAGTCCTCTACATACTCTCCAGTCCTCTCCATGTGTAACCCATCCTCCTTGCATGTCCTGTGCTCTCCGAGTGTGCCCATTGCTGGCAGAGGGGCTTCTTAAGGCTTTTATGCAATAGTGACTAATTGCTAAGACCATCACCCAATCACTCCATAGTTAGATGGGACTACATCATAGTAATGTGCGCATGCACCAGTCCATGTCCCATTATCTCAGTCTGTTTCCATTCTGATACTGGTCACCCTGATCTGGCCTAACAGTCCCCTCCAAACTTCATGCTGGAGTTTGAGTCCCATTATGAGGTGGTAAGAGGGTGGAAACAATCTGACCACAGTGTTTAGAGGCGAGGCCTTTGGGCGTGATTAGGATTGGGCAAGTCATTGAGGCAGAGCCCCCATGATAGAATACTGATGGCTTTATAAGAGAGAGAGAGACTAGCAGACATGTGAGCTTCCTGTCTTTTACCATCTGCTGCTCTGCACCAGCTCGAGACTCTGCCTGTGAGAAGGCCAGCTGTAGATGTGGCCCCTCCACCTGGAACCTCCAGAACCAGGAGCCAAAATAAGTTTCTTTTCCTTATAACTTATCTAGATTGTGGTATCGTGTTGTTAGCAACAGAAAATGGGCCGACAGGTGCTGCTGGCATCTCCCATTGGGTCAAGACCAAAGGTGCTCCTTAACAGCCTTCAGTGTTACAAAGAATGACCCAGCTATGGGTGTCAGGAATGCTGAGATTGAGAGATCCTAGCTTAAGCCATCTGAAATAAAGCCCTTCTCCCAAAACAGGTATTCCATCACATAGAAAAGGGAGTGGCTATTGAGTGGACAACCTAGTGTTTGTCACAGACCTCTAAGCTGTAGTGTCCAGATTACAAATGCTAACATGAAAAACCTATGAATATCAGAGAAGCACTGTCAAGTATAGTGCCAGAAAATGAGCCCCTAGGGTGGAAGACATTCAAGAAACGATTAAGGAAGAGTTACCTCCTCAAAGTACAGTCAACCTTAATAATATTGTTGTTAGGTGCCGTCAGGTCGAGTCCGACTCATAGTGACCCTATGTACAGCAGATCGAAACACTTGCCCATTCCGTGCCAGGCAAATGATCTTATTTATGTTTAAGCCCATTGTTGCAGACACTGTGTCAATCCATCTGGTGGAGGGTTTTCCCCTTTTCCGTTGACCTGCCACTCTCCCAAACATGATGTCCTTCTCCAGGGATTGATCTCTCCTGACTACATGTCCGAAATATGTAAGACGCAGTCTGGCCATTCTTGCTTCCAAGGAGCACTCTGGTTGCACTTCTTCTAGGATAGGTTTGTTGGTTCTTTTGGCAGTCCATGGTATATTCAATAGACATCTCCAGCACCACAGTTCAAAAGCATCAATTCTTTTTCTGTCTCCCTTGTTCAATGTCCAGCTTTCACAACCATATGATTCAACTGAAAATACCATGGCATGAGTCAGACACACCTTCGTCTTCAATGTGACATCTTTGCTTTTCAATACTCTAAAGAGATCTTTTGCCACAGCTTTTCCTAGAGCAATGCCTCTTTTGATTTCTTGACTGCTGCTTCCATGGGTGTTGATTATAGAGCCAAGCAAAGCAAAATCTTGGACAACCTCAATCTTTTCTCCATTTATTGTGAAGTTGCATGCTGACCCAGTCGTAAGGATTTTTGTTTTGTTGATGTTTAGTTGTAACCCATATTGAAGACTATGATCTTTGATCTCCATCAGTAAATGTTTTAAATCCTCTTCACTTTCAGCAAGCAGAGTGCTGTCATCTGCATAACGCTGGTTGTTAATGAGTCTTCCTCCAATCTTGATGCCACGTTCTTCCTCATAAAGTCCAGCTTCTCGGATTATTTGCTCAGTGTATAAATTGAAGAGATAGGGTGAAAGTATACAGCCCTGACGCACACCTTTCTCAATTTTAAACCACTCAGTGTTTCCTTGTTCTATTCAAACAACTGCCTCCTGGTTCATGTACAGATTTCTCATGAGCACAATTAGGTGTTCTGGTATTCCCATTTTCCGAAGTGTTATCCATAATTTGTTATGATCCACACAATCAAATGCTTTGGCATAGTCAATAAAACATAGATAGACATCTTTCTGATATTCTCTGCTTTCAGCTAATATCCACCTGACATCAGCAATGATGTCCCTGGTTCCCCGCCCTCTTTTGAATCCCACTTGATTTTCCAGTAATTCCCTGTCTATATACCGCTGCAGTCACTTCTGAATGATCTTTAGTAGAATTTTGCTGGTGTGTGATATTAATGATATTGTCCGATAGTTTGCACATTCAGTTGGATCCCCTTTTTTGGGAATAGGCACAAATATGGATCTCTTCCAGTCAGTGGGCCAAGTAGCTGTTTTCCAAACCTGTTGGCACAAACATGTTAACACCTCCAGTGCTGCATCTGTTTGTTGAAACATCTCTATTGGTATCCCATCAATTCCTGGAGCCTTGTGTTTCACCAGTTCTTTCAAGGCAGCTTCCACTTCGTCCTTCAACACCACTGGTTCCTCTTCATATGCAACCTCTTGGAATGGTTGGTCATCTACCAATTCTTTCTTGTATAATGACTCTGTATATTCTTCCCATCTTCTTTCGATGTCTCCTGCATCATTTAATGCTTTCCCTATAGAATCTTTCACTACTGCCACTCGAGGCTTGAATTTTTTCTTCACTTCCTTAAGCTTGAGAAACACAGAGCGTGTTCTTCCTTTTTGGTTTTCTGCCTCCAGCTCCTTGCACATGTCATCATAATATTTGTTTTTGTCTTCTTGAGCTGCCTTCTGAAATCTTCTGTTTAGTTCCTTAACTTCATCATGTCTTCCTTTTGCTGTAGCTGCTCGTCGTTTGAGGGCAAGGTCCAGTGTCTCTTTTGACATGTAATTTGGTCTTTTCTTTTTTTCTTGTCTTTTTAAGAACTTTTTGCTTCCTTCTTGAATGATATCTTTTATGTCATGCCACAACTCTTCTGGTCTCCTATCATTTGTGTCTAATGCATTAAACCTATTTTTGAGGTGGTCTCTGAACTCAGGTGGGATATACT
>VMDO01001128.1:180000-201223 GCA_007922755.1 Pedetes capensis | reverse complement strand
GTATGAGGAGTTGATGGTCTGATCCACAGTCAGCACCTGGTCTTGTTTTGACATTTTGTACAGAGCTTTTCCATCGTCTCTTTCCACATGTAGTCAATTTGATTCCTGTATGTTCCGTCTGGTGAAGTCCATGTATATAGTCTCCGTTTATGATGTTGAAAAAATGTATTGCAATGAAAAGGTCATTGGTCTGACAAAATTCTATCATGCGATCTCCAGCTTCGTTTCTGTCGCCAAGACCATATTTTCCAACTACTGAGCCTTCTTTGTTTCCAACCTTTGCATTCCAGTCACCAGTGATTATCAGTATGTCTTGATTGCATGTTTGATCTATTGCAGATTGCAGAAGCTGATAGAAGTCTTTCCTTTCTTCTTTTGTGGCCTTAATGGTGGGTGCATAAATTTGAATAATAGTCATATTAACTGGCCTTCCTTGTAGGCGTATGGATATTATTCTGTCACTGACAACATTGTATTTCATGACAGATCTTGAATGTCTTTTTTGATGATGAATGCAACCCCATTTCTCTTTAGTTTATCATTCCCAGCATAGTAGACCATATGATTGTCTGACTCAAAATGGCCTATGCTGGTCCATGTTAGCTCACTGATGCCTAGAATGTCAATGTTTATGTGCTCCATTTCTCTTTTAATGATTTCTAATTTTCCTAGATTCATACTAGGTACATTCCATGTTCCAATTATTAATGGGTGTTTACAGTTGTTTCTCCTCATTTTGAGTCATGCCACATCAGCAAGTTGAGCACCCTGAGGCTTTACTCGATTTCCATCATCACGGTAGACTCTACTTGGAGGAGGCAACTCTTCCCCAGTAGTCTTTTGAGTGCCTTCCAACCTGGGGGGTCATTTTCCGGCACTATATCTGACAGTGTCTCTTTGCTATTCATAGGGTTTTCAATTGCTAGTTGTTTCGGGAGTGGTTCACCAGGTCCTACTCCCTAGTCTGTCTGAGTCTGGAAGCTCAGCTGAAAACCTGTCCACCATGGATAACCTTGCTCATGTCCGAGGTTACAGTGGCAGGGCTCTCAGCCTCATCACAACACACAAGCACCCACAGTGCGGCAAACTGACAGACGTGTGGGGGCTCTGATGGTAAAATAATTAATACAAGGATGCATATATAGCATAAGAAAAAGAGGAGGATAAATAATAGGCCTGGAGTAAATCCCCTAGGTCTTCCTTTTGCTAATATGGCATGACCCAAAATGAGAAGAAACACAGTGGTCACAACAATGGACTCAAACATAAAAAGATCATGTGCCTGGCACAGTGTCAGGGAGTGTTTCATTCTACTGTACTTAGGGTCCGACATGACTCAACAGCCCCCTAACAACAATCACCAACAACAACCCTAGAGTTAGTTCAGTGAGAACTGAGCTGGCTCCCCACCTTGGCTGTACATGAGAGAGACCTGGGGAGCATTTCAAAAGCCCATGACCATGCATCATGCAGCCCATGCATCAGAACCCCTGTGGGTGGATGTGTCCATCACTTGTTTTAAGCTTAGAGTAGCAGTCATGGGGGAGAACTGCATTTGAGAAGGTCCATCCACTACAGATCATCCGGCGGTGTATCTCACCACGAGAGATGGGCTTCAGTCACGCTTTTGTCTGCCCAGCTGACACTCCTGACTTGGACGGTGGAGACTGGTGCATTTTACCTGACATACAATTCGACTTGTATCGTTTTTACTTCAATGACTCAATTGTCTTGCTGCTGTTAGCATAAAAGAAGTCTGATTCCCTGGCAGGAGATGACTGGCTAACCAGACTCAGCTTCAGGTTTGCCTGATGTCCATGACTGCCTGCCCTGTGGGAGGTGCAGCATGGGTGGGCTCACCTGCACCCTCTCAGTTCCTCCTCAGAAGCGCTCAGAGGTCATCGACATGATCAAAAGGCTGTCTGGCTGAATTTCTCTCCCTCTAATCAGCCCTCAGAAGATGTACTCTGAAGTCATTGCCAGATTTTCACTGCCTCGTACCTTCTATAGCTCTTTAGAAGTTGCTGTCAAAACCCAGTGTTTCCAGAGAGAAACCTTAAAATTTCAGTACCTTAAAGCTAAAAACCTGTTACACTGGTTAGTTTTGAGGGGCTTTAAATAATAATCAGAAGTCATTTCTGGACATTTAGATAACATGGTTGTTTCTCTTGATGATACTGTTCTTGGAAACATAAGACCATTCAGCTGACTCTGCTCCAAAATCTTATTGAGGCAAAGATCTGGCCCAAATTATTTGTAGAATAGGAGGCTGGCCCTGGGCTGTGTACAAAATGCCAGGAAGGGGAAAATGCAAAATGATGTCCTCACAAGAAACCAGCCTTCCCACAGGGGACATCTCGGAGGTGAGCTCAACTCTGGTGATCCCTAATTAGAAGCTGTGTTCATTGGGGCCAACAATTAAGAGTCCTAACAAGAAAGAATCTTTTGAAAGCCACCTGTCAAAATTGTGTTGCCCTGTGGGCAAAATTTGAAAGAGGTTTAGGGCTAGCTGGATCTGTGAGCGCTGATCCCTGTGGCCAGACCTTCTAGCAGAATTCCTTGTCAAGAAGCTGGTTGGGTGAAACACATGGCGCCATGGCAGCAGGGAAACCCGTTCAGATTCTTTGAGTGGACCCTCTTGTTTCCTCCAGCGCAGATAAGGCTTGACAATGATCTGTGACCCAACTTTATCTTCTCCATAATGAAAAGCGGAGCCCATAGGACCCTCCAGCCCCATATTTCTGGAATCACTGCCCAAGAAAAATTTCCTCACCATAAACTCTGCCAGCAATTTCTTGGGTTTATGCAAGCTAATCTGCGTTCCACTCAATTCTGGACAAGATTTGCTCATAAGGCCGCAACAAAGTACTGTTTAGCAAGTTCAGATCTTCCAGCCTTTTGTTTTATGTTCAAGCTGAGAAGCTGGTGACAATGTCTGGCAAACCCCTAACTGTGCCACTGCGCATGTCTCTGCTTTCATGCTGCATTAAATGCCACTGCAATGCCATGTATTTTCTTGCTTGGGAACCAACCCAGCTGTCCTCTCCTAGACTTCATAACCTCTTTGGAAGATGCCCCTCCATTTGGTCTCGGTTCTGAAAGGTTTGCGGTGGCATCTTGCGATCACGCAAGCTCAGACCATAACCATTCAGCTGCATTCTGCTGCTATTGGTTTTGGGTATCTTGGTCTGACAACAGGCATCTGTTCTGCCTTAGATTTAAACAAAGCATACATTTAGAGCCCTTTTTCCTTGGAGACATTTACCTTATGGCAGTGGTTCTTAAAACATGGTCCCTGGATCAGCGGCATCAGTATCAGTGAGGAGCTTGTTAGAAATGCAGATCTCAAGCCAGGCTCAGTGGCACACGCCTATAATCCCAGCAGTACAGGAGGCTGAGGCAGGAGGATCGCAAGTTCGAGACCAGAGGCAGTCTGTGTAATTTAGCGAGACCCTGTCTCAAAAAGTAAAAAAATGGGCTGGGGGTGCAGTTCAGTGGTCCCGCACTTGCAGAGTGTGCAAGCATAAGGCCCTGGGTTCAACCCCCAATACCGAAACAAAAAAAAAAGAAAAAGAAATGCAGTTCTCCAGGCCCTGCCCATCCCTGTTGAAGAGGGGAACCCAGCAGCCTGGGTTTTAACACATCCTCCAGGGGACTCTGATCTTGATCCAGTGTAAGAAAGAGGGCTTTAGGTGTGGACATTGGTTGTCTAATAGCTCAGGGGTCAGCGTGGTCCCCAGGTAAGAAGTCTTGGGGCTTGGTTCACATGCAGCTCCCCAGACCCATCTTTGTAGATGCTGGTCCCATACACATGGGTAAAGGCTAGACATCACACTTTTAATCACTTCCCCTGGTTTTTTATTTCTGATATATTATTTCCCAGTTTCCACTATCATTTCCCACACATGGAGAAATGAGGTGGTGTGAACGATGCTCCCATGCTGTGAGTCATGCCAGTCCTAAGGTAATTGAAAAGGAATTGATTCTTAATTACCTGGAACATCCCAGCACTGGGCTACAGCTCAACCTTTTTGGCCCCTTGAACCGAGGCATCTGCCCCCAGCCCAAAGAGCTGAGCACAGAGTCCTTGCTCCACCAAGACCTGAATCACTCTAAATCAATTTGCCTCTTATTAAAATGTTCTTCAGTAAAAAATCATTTCAACTCTTAAGCCACAAAAGGCTATCCAATCATTTAAAGCTTCCTGAGTGTTCCAGTTAATTAAAACGTTTTTAAACAGCATGGTAAATATTTTACTAGAAGGGTAAGTTATTCAATAAGGAGATTATTTATTAAAAACTGGTAATTTATTAGTTCATTTCTCTTTATTTTTTTGGGAAAATAGGTTCTTTTACACTGGGCACTTTTTTTCTTTTTTTTCCCTCTATTTGCACAGCAGGTTAAGCTGTGGGTTGATAACCCTGTAATATATGTTGTTGTTGTTGTTGTTGTTGTTGTTGTTGTTGTTGTTAGGTGCCATTGAGTCAAGTCCAACTCATAATATATATATATGTTGTTGTTGTTAGGTGCCGTCGAGTCATGTCCGACTCATAGCGACCCTTATAGGGTTTTCGATGGCTGATTGTTTGGGGATTGCCTCTGGAGTGGGTTGCCACATCCTTCTCCAGTTTTTGTGGTGCTGGGAATCGAACTCAGGACCTCAGAGACTGCAGAGCGGTGCTCTACCAACTGAGCTAAATCCCAACCATATATATATACATATATATATATATATGTATGTATATATTTAAATATGGCTGGGATTTAGCTCAGTTGGTAGAGTGCTGTGCTGCAGTCTCTGAGGTCCTGAGTTCAATTCCCAGTACCACCACCACAAAAATGAGAGCAGGACCTGGCAATCCACTCCCAAGGCAATCCCGAAACAATCAGCCATTTAAAACCCTATGAGGGTCGCTATGAGTCGGATACCAACTTGATGGCACCTAACAACAACAAACAACATGTATTTAAATATAACTCAACTTGTGAAGATAACAAGATTTTACTAATAATGGAAATGTTATCTATAAAATGACATTTTTAGGGGAAGTTTGGAGGGTTTTAAGCAGTTTTATGTATTTAAAAAGCAATCACGTTTGCTGTTTTGAAGAAAGAACAAGATTGCCATTTGCCTTTGAGCCACTGATCCTGAAAGGATGGGTGTGAAACATTTTTCCTTCTAGGTAGCAGGGGAAGGTTTTAATGCTTAGGCCCAGAATCAAGGCATGAGTTCAAGTCCTTTGTTGTTGTTAGGTGCTGTCGAGTCAGGTCCAACTCAGGGAGCCGACTCAGGTCCGACACTTCCCAGTTCTGTGCCAGGCACACCATCTTATTTATGTTTAAGCCCATTGTTACACTGTGTCAATCCATCTGGTAGAGGGTTTTCATTTTTTTCATTGACCTGGCACTCTCCAAAACATGATGTCCTCCTGCAGGGATGGGTCTCTCCTGACTACATGTCCAAAATATGTAAGAACAGTCTAGCCATCCTTGCTTCTAATGAGCACTCTGGTTGTACTTCTAGGACAGATCTGTTGGTTCTTTTGGCAGTCCGTGGTATATTCAATATTCATCTCCAGCACCATAATTCAAAAGCATCAATTCTCCTGTCTCACTTGTTCAATGTCCAGCTTTCACAACCATATGATGTGACTAAAAATACCAAGGCATGAGTCAGGCACACCTTCGGTCTTCAATGTGACATCTTTACTTTTCAATACTTCAAAGAGACCTTTTGCTACATCTTTTTCCAAAGCAATGCATCTTTTGATTTCTTCACTGCTGCTCCATGGGTGTTGATTGTAGAACCAAGTAAAGCAAAATTGTGGACAACCTCAACCTTTTCTCCATTTATTGTGAAGGTGCATATTGACCCAGTTGTAAGGATTTTTGTTTTGTTGATGTTGAGTCACAATCCATACTGAATGCTATGTTCTTTGATCCTCATCAGTAAATGTTTCAAATCCTCTTCACTTTCAGCAAGCCAAGTTGTGTCATCTGCATAACACCGGTTGGGTTGTTAATAAGTCTTCCTCCAATCCTGATGCCACAATCTTCTTCATAAAATCCAGCTTCTCGAATTATTTGCTCAGCATAGAAATTTCTATAATGAAAAGCTTAGAAGCCGGTCAGTTCCAGCACTGACTTCAAGTGGCTTAAACAATGACTATATGCAGTGGCCTCTTGGATGAGGAGTCCAGTGGGGCAGTTCTGAGGTACTTGATCTGCCCGCTCCAGGCTGGCTGGCCTGTGCTGGTCTTCACTCTCCTCATGATCACACAGAATCTCCAAGTGTGGCATCTGTGAACCAACCCAACACCCATTCCAAGTCCTTCCTCCCTGTCCACCTGAGTTGTGGGCAGAATCATGTCCCTCTGAAGAGATATGGAAGTTGTAACCCCTGCACCTGTACATGTGACTTTATGTAGAAATATGGTCTCTGCAGATATCATCAAGGCAAAATGAGGTCCTTTTAAGAGAAGAGATGTGGGTGGACACACAGAGAAGGCCAGGTGACAACAGGCTGAGCTTGTTGTGCTGGGTCTGCAGAGCGAGGAGCCGCAAGGATTGTTGCAGTGAAGAGGAGGAGGGCTTCCAACAGCGGGGGAGGAGGGTTGTGGACTCCTGGGGTGTGGCCTTATGCCGCCAACCAGTGATAGAGTAAGTTTCTGTGGTTACAGCAGCCCAGGACCTGACACAACCTCCAATAAAGAGGCCAGAAGAGTCCCAACACGCAGCCCCACGTGACCATCTGACTGCATTGCAGCTGGGGCGATGTCACCACAGCTCCACTGCACAGCTCCAGGGCAGGACAAGTGTCACAGGGACTTCTTTTTCTCCTTGATCTTGCATGAACACAGTGCCTGGGGCCATAGGAGTCCCCACTTGACCAGGAAATGACAAGTGTGAGGCTGAGATGGTACAGAGGCTGTTGGGGTTTTAGCTCTAGCCCGGCTGAGATTAGGGCCAAACCCTCAACATAACAACGTGGTCGATGTCGGGAAAGAAGGACCTCGGGAGACCTTCTGGTGGTTGAGCAAGGGTAGGTAAGGTTTATTAGGGTGCTCCCCTGATGGAGAGCAAGGAGCAAGCAGCCCCTATAGAGCAAAGCTCTATCCCTTTAAGTGCTGGCTCTAGGCCTGCAGCATGGAATGCTGCAGGCTAAGTGCTGGTACAGCTCAGCCTTAAAGGCACAGCCACAGCCGCTGGTGTTCCGTGGAGGTCTGATGGTCTTGACTCTCGCGGCTCGCCTTCTTTACCCCCCTCCTTCCCAAGGATGGGAGGAACTGGGAGGCTCTTCGTGGCTTGCTAGATGCCTTCGGCTCTTCGGGGCCCCTGGGCTTGATCTCGCCGGCTTGCTAGAAGGTCTTCTTGGAGTAGGGAGCGCTGGTCCAGGTGATGAGGTTCAGGAGACGGTCAGAGAGGTCAGGATCAATAGGGGTGAAGATGGGGTCCAGGAGCCCTGCTTTTATAGGGTTCTGGAGGGTCACATGGTGGGGTTCAGCCAATCAGGGCCCACACCTGACAGGTACAGCAGGTAAACTGACATACCTGTCAGGTGGGGACAGTTATTACCTGAAAGTGGTGAGGGGAGCCAATCAAAATTAGGGTGGTTAGGGCAGGTCAAGCTGGCCAGGGGCCATCTTTGCTCACTCGATGGGAGGGGCTGGTTTGAGTGAGTAAGATGAGCCCTGGGGTCAACTAGGGGTCAGCCCCTCAGGCTGTTATGAGGGACCCTAGCTGAGAAATATAATTTTAAAAATCCCCAACAAGAGGCAACATGTCAATTGTTCCCATTGAAGAAACAGGAAAAGAAGGACAAAGGGGCTGAGGGCACCTGGGGAGGCTCCTTCCTGCCTCTCCCAGCTACTGCTGGCTGCCAGTAATAAGGGGCCACCTCGGCTTGGGGCTGCCTTGCTCCATCTGCCCCCATCACTACATGGTTGTTTCCCTTCAGGTCCCTCTACATGGAGTTCTCCTCTCTGGGCCTATGTCCAGATTTACCTCTTCTTAGGAACCCAAGGTATGGGATCAGGCCCCTGAAATCCATTATTAGCTCACCTTAACTGATTACATCTGCAAAGGCCAGTTTCCTGGAAAGGTCACGTTCACAGCTAGTGGAGGCTAGAGGTGGGATATTTAGGAGGACACAATTCAACCTGCAACACTGCCTCAATTTCCCCCACCTCCCATGCCTGGGGCCACCAAAACCAGATCTTCATTTCAAAGAGAGGCTCCTTTGGCCCTGCTTGGTCAGGTGTCTGCCCCTGGTCCAAGCAGGCCAGTGGCCATTTCCCGAGAAGGAGCCACAGCTGTGAGCTGGAAGGCTTCCTGGCATCAGCCACTCACAATGTCCACGTGGAGTCTGCCCCCATGTTCTCAGAGCCCCTCATAATGCTCCACATGTGGCCCCATGGTCCCCTTGGCTGTGTCCAGCCCCCTCCTGTCTGCTGGGGCAGTATTCCAGACATGAGTTCCTCGTCTGCGTTTCCTTGGGACCCATATCTTGACCCATTCGTGGCCTGGGCCCCATTCATCCTCATTCATTAGCTTAGCTGGCTTCAATCTGCACACAGGTCACACCTGTTGTCACTCTGTCCCAACCTACCAGGTCCCTCTCAGCTCCCTGCATCTGTGCTTAGGCCCTGCCACATGTTTTGAAGCTCCAAGCATCCTGACTTTTCCGAGTCCTCAGCGATTCATTAGACCATATCTGGGGCACTAGCTTAGCATCTGACAGCCAGCTTTTTAAAAGAAACCATAGCCAGCGTATCAAGGGTTGATTTGGTTAGGAGAAATTAAGGATTTTTCCTAAGCAAGTAAATTGAGAATTAAATTAGTTCTAAAATTCATTTGAGGCTTCTGACAACTTGTTTGCAGAAAGTAATTGCTCTGGAGCTGGCAACCCTTGTAATCAAAGAGAAGCTTAAGAAAAACTGAAAACTGCAAAAGAGAGAGGAAAATAATAAACTCGAGTTAAGAGTTCATTTCCCAACATTTTATTATGAACATTCTCAAACATGCACCAAAGCTTAAAGACCCGCGATGAGCAACTTATGCCTTCCACCTGGATTCCACCAACGCACACACGACTGGTTTACTGGCCCAGGCCCGTCCCCTGTCCATCCCACAAGCATTCCTTTAGCTGGAGGATCGACAGATCACTTTTGTGTGTGTGTGTGTGTGTTACTGGGGGTTGAACCCAGGGCCTCGCGCTTGCATGCTCTGCAAGTGCTGGACCACTGAGCTGCTCCCTCAGCCCTTTTTTTTTTTTTTTTTTTTTCCTTTTTGAGACAGGGTCTCGGTAAGTTACACAAACTGCCTCTGGTCTCAAACTTGTGATCCTCCTGCCTCCACTCCTGAGCCGCTGGGATTACAGGCGTGCACCACCGTGCCCAGCTGACAGATCACTTTTTGAGGGAGGTGAAGAGCAGAGTCTGGCCCTGGCTCTCCAAATTCATGAGCCCAGGAGGGAAGCTCTTCACCCCCAGCCTAGGCCCACATTTTCTGTCTCTTCCCTGCACATCACCCAGAGCCTTCAAAGCCTTGATTCCTCACCCCTGACTGCCCCAAGCCCCACATCTGCCTGGCGACCCCTACTCAGCCTTTTGGACTGACGTCGCCCTTCTCGGCTCTCTCAAAGAGCCCTCTTCTCACAGGACCCCCAAGTACTTCAAACGTGTTTCTACTTTAACACACATCATGTTGGCCTCGACTTCCTTGTTCACAAATCTGTCTTCCTGCTGTCCAAGACACTTCAGGGCTGCTGAAGCCTTGGCATTACTCGGCTCCGAGTACCGTTCCCGCTGGGACTGAGCACAAGTCCTGACGTGGCAGGAGCACAGATGGTAGGCAAAAGACCACAAAAAAAGCCACCTGGAATGCTCCAAAGGCAACTAAGCCCCATTTCCTTTATTATTATTATTATTATTATTACCACTCACCTCACCTTATTAGTCCCATTTCTAAACCCAAACCTTGCCATATCAGGACTTCAAGTTCAAGCTTCCTATACCTCCGATTATCACTGCCCATAACAGGAGCAGCCTAAGAGGACCCACGTGTGCTGGCTTATGTGTGCCTGGCGACCCTCAGTTTGTCTGTGTGAAGGTCAACTACATGAAGGGGTAACTAGGAAGGCGAAACAATAGAGGATCAAAGCAGGTGGCTCCAGAATTTATGCCCCTGCGCATGGCACAGTCTCGCTGCCTCTGGATGCCAGGGTGAGGGGCTGTCGTGGAGTCAATAGGAGAAGCAGCTGCTCTTGAAGGAGAGCCTGAGCAGAGGAGATGGCAGAATGACAGTGGGACCCTTGGGAGGGGGTGGGGAGTGCGTCCTGAGGGGTCCCAGAACTGCCTCCCCTCTGTCCTTCCCCCTCGCTCCTCGCTCTATCCGTCCCATCCTCTCTCTCCCCCCTTTGCCTCCTCGCCCTGGGGCGGTGCTTGCAGAGAGCAAGAAAACACTCAATAATCGCTCTTCTCCCTTCTCTGTGCCCCTCGTCACTCTCTGTGCCCTTGAACTTCACTCTCCACTTCTGGCTCTTTGGATCACATAATAAAATGATTTTTGCAATGTCAGCCATAAATAGATTATGAGAAGAAAATCTTTTGTTTAAACAGAAATTCTAATTTTCCAAAAGGTGGTGAATAAATACTCTGCCATGCATTAGAGATCAGCAAATTTTGTTTGCTTAAAATCGTGCTTCAGTTTCTATACATGAGTGGAAAATACCAGTGCTAATGTCCTTGCCAGAAGGGTTTTTTTGTGTGTCAGAGTCCTGGTGTCCCCATGTCAAAATCAATCTCCCTGTGCCAAAAGTTCCCAAGCAGTGTGGGCCAAAGCTTGTGCAGAGATGCCACCTGGCTCTTCACTCCTTGTCTGCTACAATGGCCCAATCTCATCAAAGAACCGTGTTTTCAAGAGGGGGAATGGGAAGAGGGGGCCAAAGAGTCACTTTGCAGTGGAAAGACCTGACAAACAGGACGTTGCCAGGTGACCAAGGTCAATATCAATGTGATGAGCCAGGCTCCCCGCAGGTGCCCTGGATGATGGGATGTGAGTTATGACAAGAGCATCCACCCCTTGGCCTGGGTGAATGACACCCTGGGTCGATCCCTAGTCCTACCAAGAGAGGCGTGAGGGAGGAGAGGTCTTCGTGAGGGGTCTGTAAAGGCTCGGTCCCCAAACTCAGAACCCAATCTTAGGAGAAAAACATGGAACAAATCCAAATGGAACTGCAGTCTGCAAAACACCCAAGCAGTAGCCCTGACAACTGCCAAAGTCTTCAGAAACAGAAAGCCTGAGCCCTTCATGGGGGCGCCAGGGAACCTCTAGGAGGAGGGCTGGAACTCCGAGGCAGATGCCACACCCCACAGTGGGTAGGAGGGGCTGAGGCACTGAAGAGCTGGCTGGACAAAGCCGGGGAAGGCTGGAAGCTGCCGCCCGGCTGGCTCCACCGAGTCACAGGGGCTCAGAGCTTCCCGCCACAGGGGAAGAGTTCTCTGCTGAGCCCAGACAGGACTCCTAAGGGGCAGAGCCACCTCTCAGAGGGCAGGTGACAACGGGGACCCTGGGGACAACGCATTCGGAGGGATGCAGGAAGCCGCAGAGAAGTTTGAAGCTGAGAAGGGCCATGTTTCTCCACAGCAGGCCCTAGAGCCAAGGCTCCTGATTTTTGTGGGCTCCAAACCTTCCTCCCCCAGCACCCAGGGCCTCCACCAGATGGGAGCCACCTGTGGGGGCTTCAGCCATCCAGTGATTAGTTCTCAGGAATGCAGAAACTACTCAGGGCCTTCCTGCCACGATAGCTCCCCGTGGTACCTGGACACCACCAGATCTGTGCTTACTCCAAGCAGCTCCCCGCAGGGAAAATGAGGTCACCCTGGGTTGGAGATGGAGGCACTGCCCCTTAAGTTCTGGGCTGTTCTCAGCAAGGAGGACCCAGGAGAATCTGCTGGCCCATCCACCACCCAGAGCAGGAGCAGGGGCTGGAGGGGATGGAGGGCCCCGCAGGATCCAAGAAGGACCAAGGAAGCACCTTGGACAAGTGGCACCATGGAGAGACCCAGGTGGGTTGGAAGTTTATCTCAGAGGTAGAGTCAATAAGATTTTATGATAAGCTGGAAATAGCTTGGGGTAAGAAATTAATTATTCCTGTGGGTGAAGTGTTTACACAGTTGTGTCCTGAACTCAGTTTCCTAGTAACTGTACCCCTAGAATGCACAGAGAACACTCTCTGGCACACATGGGCCATCAGACAAGGGGTCCGCATTCCCTGTCAGTAGCAGAATAGGAAATCCTATTAGGATAAGGCCCTCCCTCACCAGGGGTGTTTTCTAACCCCACCAATGGCTTCAACAAATGTTCCAGTCTCAAGCACTTAGAATCAATTCGGCCCAGTTTGGGATCATTTTTAAAGAAGAAAATAATAAACATTGTATTCAATCAAATCCATGCTTAGTGAAAACTATACCACTTAAGACTTCAACATGATTAAATTTAAAACATAAATGTCTAGGTAGAAAGTATAACATAATAGCTTTTATGAAATCACCTCCAGTCAAACACCCAGTTCAGGTTTCAGGGGCTTTTCCTCTGCATTTCCTGCCACATTCTTTCCATAAACATCTTCCGACATGATAAAGCCTCCACTTATCAACAGGGATATTACCGCCTATCTCAAGTCGAACATTATCACATTTGCTCCACTCAGAAGGAAAGGTGGCCCACGAATGTGTATTATTACCCGAAAAGGAATTGTGTAATGAAGAGGCCCTAGACAAACCACGGATTCACTGTTCACGTGGGCTCTTATTCTGAAAGGGAGCCCTATAAGCATGCTGAAATTGCTCTCAGCTGCTACTTTGATGTCCTTTGGAGCCGTACATTTTCCTATAAACCTTAAACTTCATTTGGAGGCAATTTAACCCTCAATTTATCCACAAACTTTTAAAGAAAATGGAGCAATTTCCCAATGCAAATTACTCCTGAAACGTGAGATAGTAGCTCATAAACTCGGCCACTTTAAAACTGATAAGAGCTAGTCTAGCAATTAGGGCAATTCGAGTTCAAACTGAGCCCGCTGTGACAGACGGGGACAGACGGGGGTCGGGGGCATTCGGTTTTCTGTGGCGTTGGTGGACTGTGTTTTCTTCTTCCCCTCAGATTGTGAGATGTTTTTATGATTGACAATGCCTGGCACTGGCACAGGGACAGATACTCTCATAACATGCCAATAAAAGGCAGATTGGTTCAGCATTTTCAGATGGTATCATGACAGTAGCTCCTAACTTGTTTAGAAACGCACACGCCATTTGTCACAACAATTTCATTTCCAGACATGAACTGTAGGAAGACTGCTTCTTGCAAAGCGGCAGTAACAAAAGTGCACTGATTGCAGGGAGTGAAGACCATAAACAACATGAAGATTTCAATAGATGGCTCTGTGCGTTCGTTTAAAAACCAGAGCAAGGCCTACATACCTAGTGGCTATTGCCAGGACAGACTATTTCGAGGAAACAGTGTGGTAGGAAAAGCGTCAAGGCTGAGTTCCTGTGGATGACGCCCCGCCCAGCTAGTGTGTGCCTGAGGTGGGTGCTTGGAATCAGGATTGGAACTGGGAGACCCAGGAGGTGCTCGTAGCTGAATGAATAAATGCCGGAACATTGCTTACACTTTCTCCACTTGGTATCTGTTCCTCACTCCATTCACAGAGTTTTAAACAATAAATCTGGTCTTTAGTCTGTAAGCATTTTCCTAGAACAGAGGGATGCCCCTCATGATCCAAGCAGCAGTCCCCCTCTCCCACCCAGGTGGCAACTTCCTGTCCTTGTTCCTGATCTCACATGCTTGTGGACAGTGGCAATCCTCACATAAAGCCCCCCTCTCAGGGCCATTGCTCATGGGACGCTTCCGCTTCTCCCCACTGCCTGCTTCTCCCCATGCTACGTCTTTCAGCCCTCAGCTGAGACTTCAAGCACCTACCAAGGAGAAGCTGCCCACAACCACCCAGAACAGCCTCGGCCACCGTGCAACATCTGCCCCGGTGGCACAGTGCAGACTCAGCACTCAGCACAGGTCTCTGACTCCAACCGTCCAGCTGTTGTATGACTCCCCACAGTAACCTAGGGAGTTCGCCCACCCTGCCAAGCATAACCAGGCAGAGGTGTGTGGGGCCACCAGCGGATTACCTACGTTTCGTTCTTTTAACATCTGTCTCTCATAGACCCTGACGGTTATTTAACCTCTTTCTACTATTACGAACAGAATTTTAAAACTGGGCTTATTCTATTCTGTCACGAGGTGATTGGGACATGAAACGTCTTAACGCTTGTCAGTCAGGCAGAACAGCGCCTGGCACATGGCCTGTGCAGAGTAAACAGCTGGGATCTGTCCTACAGTTAGCCTTGTCTGACTCCACAACGCTCCTCCTCAGCCCCATGGAGAAGCGCGTCCTGGTGGACACATCCTTTTACAATGTGACTTTGCGGTTCTTCCTGCCCAGACAAAGAGCAAAGAATCTGTTTGCCTCCCCTGGAATCCAGGCTGGCCTCACAACTTGATCGATACCATGCAGCAGAAATGACATCCTGCAATTTCTTTTTCTCCCTCCACCCCTCAGCACTAAGGAGTTGAGCCCAGTGCCCTGTGCCAGCTAGGCAAGTGTTCTACCACTGAGCCACACCTCTAGCCCAGCTTTTAGTTTTTACTTTTTATTTTCAGACAGGATCTCAATAAGTTACGCAGGCTGCCTCAGCCTCCCAAGTCGCTGGGATGACAGGCATGCACCATGGTTATACAATTTCCAAGGCTACCCCTTCAGAGCCATAGCTTCCACATCTTTTGGAATACTGCCTTCCAGGGAAGCGAGTCTAGCCCATGCCCGCCTGGTGGAGAATGAGGCGCCCACCAACATCCAGCCCCAACAGCCAGAGATGTAAGTGGGGCCCTGGTAAGGCTTCCAGAACCCTCTGGCTGAATGCAGCCAGGTGTAAAGCTGCCAGTGAGACAACAGAATTAGGAGCAAGCATCATTGTCACTTCAAATGAAGTTTAAATATGGTCACCCAGAGCAGGTTAACTGACACGTTCGCTGTCCTAACAGATTAACTGATACAGTCACAGATTAACTGATACAAACATGAGCTTTTCTAATCATTGCTGATCCACAGACTGTGTGCTCAGAAAGGGAAATGAGACCTGCCACCCTCATCTTCTCCCGTTAGGGCAAATTGTGTCTTTTCTGTAGATGATAAAAGAACATCCAAATTTGAGACCCAGATCCCCTGGCTGCTTTAAAAATGAAAATGTTCATTAATACATCTCAGGAAATTACACTCAAACTGGTTATCTTAGTTATTAGTGAGGTTGATATTTCTTCTTCCCTCAACTGCAGATTAAATAATGCCAATTGGGAACATTGACAGTAATTTGAACTCCATGGACTTCTTCAGTTTATCGTGTTTAACAGAAATCTTAATTTTCCAGTTGTATTAGGCTCTTCTTCCTGAGGCAAAACCAGAAGGCAAAAAATCTTCAAAGCCATTGAATTGTGTTCATGTCTTCTCAGATTTCAGCTTTAAGATAGCTGAAAAACCAAAAAGATTAATTAATTCAAGTGTCACAATTGTAATTACCTAATTTGCTTTACTTCCCAGATCTTCAATATTGTAAATTTGGCCAATAGTTAGGTTTTGAGGATTTACATGGTATAAACATTTGTTAATCAACCACCATAAAACTAAGGTTTTAAAAAAATTATTTCCTGGGGCTGGTAAGAAGGAAAATAGGAAGGAAAAATAAATGGGCTAATTTTCTCATATTTTACCCTGGGGGGTCAATAAGTACCATCCAGAGAGAAAACACGCAGCTTAAGAAAAGTGAGTGGCATCAGTCTGCAGGAGTTTTATCATCGTTTGTCTTAGCTTTACAGGGCTAGAGAACTTGTTTCTCTCACAGGGCTCTGTGTGTGTGTGTGTGTGTGTGTGTGTGTGTGTGTGTGTGTGTGTGTTGTGTGTCTGTGTGTCTGTGTGTCTGTGTGGTGTGTGTGTGCGTGTGTATGTTTATTCAAAGGCCAGCAATTTCTTTTGTTCAACTTGTGAAGCCAAAACTATTGAGTCAAAGAATCTCTGAAACAAAAGGCTTTATGGAGCTTTTATAGATGCTGGTCAGAAAAAGGACCGGGTCCAGGACAGGATCCCAGAGCTTCCAGCAACAAGGACAGGTAGCAGGTGGGCAGGGTCCCACCTGACCAGGGCTAGCAGCATTTTTGTAACAAAATTTGGGGAGCTGGGAGGGTGGCATATGCCTGTAACACCAGCACTTAGGAAGCAGAGGCAGGAGGACTGTGAATTCAAGGCCAGCCTGGCCTATGCAGTGAGACCCTATCTCAAAAAAAAAAAAAAAAATGGAGGAAGGAAAGTGTTTAGTCAGCTGTTGTCACTGTAGCAGAAAAACAACTGAAATGAGCTTATAGAGGAAAAGGAGCTAACAATATAGAGGAAATGGGCTGGGGTTTAGTTCAGTTGGTAGACCTCTGCTCTGTACTCTCTGAAGACTTGAGTTCGATCCCCAGTGCTGCAAAAACGAGAGTGAGACCTGGCAGTCCACTCCCAAAGCAATCCTGAAACAGTCAACCAATGAAAACCCTATGACGGTTGCTATGAGTTGGACCTGGCTCTACAGCACCTAACAACAGCCACAACAACAGTTAGTGGATCAGTCCACAATGGCAGCAAGGAAGACAGGGCAGTGGTGGAGGCAGAGCCTGTAGCAGACAACCTCATGGCATCACAGGGGAGCAGGCAGAAAGAGTGACCTGGGCCACAGGAGGGTCCAGGATAAAAACTTCCAAAGGCCCTCCCCAAGGAACCACTTCCATAAACCCAGATCCCACCTCCCAAAGCTCTGTGTCTTCCACAGACAGCACTACCACCTGGGGCCCCACTTGGAAGCTCAAGACCTTTGGGAGACATTTTACATTTGAGCCATGACAGGAAGCAGAAGCTGCTTACACTGGCCCTACACTGCCTACAGGTAAGCAGGTAACCCTTGGGATGGGGGATGGCCCGGAAGGGAAGCACTTGTATTTGTTACTTCCTTATCGCTGTGACCAAATACCAGACAGAAACAACTGAAAGGATGAAAGATTTATTTTGGCTCATTGTTTCAGAGGGCTGAGTCTGTGCTCACTTGGCCCCATGAGCATGGGCAGAACATCATGGCACCAGGAGCATGTGTTGAAGGCTGTGTTTCACTTCTTGGTGGACAGGAGACAGAGAGGAGGAACAAGGGATCATGTATAACCTGCCCAGGCCCACCCCCAGTGACCAACTTCCTGCAGCCAGGCCCCACATCCAAAAGTTCCCACAGCCTTCCCAAATAGTACCGCCAGGTAGGGACTAAGCATTCAAACATAGCAGCCTGTGGGGAGCATTTCATCACCACATCCAGAACAGTACACATTGCTTCTGGGTTGGCTACATTGTAAGCATGATAAACATTGGGATGGAATTTGAGTTCAGGGGGTTGCTAGGATGCTTGTTTTGAAGTATGTTATTTGTTCAAAATAATGAGTTTCACTATGACATTTTCATACATGTACACAATGTACTTCAGTCCTAGTAACCCCTATCATCCTCTCTTGCTCCCCTCCCCTTTCCCACTGCCCACCCAAAGAGTCCCCCCTCCTTTCATGTCCTTTTTTTTTAAATTTAGATTCTGCATATGAGAGAAAACATGCAATATTTGTCTTTCTGAGTCTGGCTTATTTTACTTAATATAATGATCTCCAGGTCCATCATTGTTCCTGCAAGTGTCATAGTTTTGTTCTTATTTGTGGTTGAATAATACTCCATTATGTGTGTATGTATATGTGCTTGCGTGTGTGGCGGGGGGGCACAGTCACATAAGGGTATGCATGCATCTCTCTCATTTTCTTTGTCCAGTCATCTGTCAATGGACACTAAGGCTGATTCCATAACTCAGCTCTCGTGAATAGTGCCACAATAAACATGGATGTGCAGATATCCCTATTGTATGTTGACTTTGCTCCCTTTGGGTTATACTAAGGTGTGGCACAGTAGGATCAGATGGTGGGTCTATTTAGTATTTGAGGATTTCCACAGTGGCTGCACCAAATTTGCCTTCCCACCAGCAGAATGGAAGGGTTTCTTTTTCTTGTGTCCTCACCAGCATTTGTTGTTTGATTTCTTTCTGATGTCCATTCTGCCTGGGTTGAGACAGAATCTCAGTGTAGTTTTGATCTGCATTTCCTTCATGACTAAGGATGCTGAGCATTTTTTCATGTATTTATTGACCATTTGCATTTCTTTTGAGAACTCTGTTCAATTCATTTGCCCATTTATTGGTTGGGCTTGAGTTTAGCTCAGTTGGTAGAGTACTTGCTCTATGTGCTCTGAAGTCCTGGGTTCGATCCCCAGAACTGCAAAAACAAGTAAAGAACCTGGCAGCCCATTCCCAAAACAATCAGCCGTCAAAAAACACTATGAATAGCAGAAAAGCACTGACAGTGTCGGGCACGGCACGGTGTCGGGGAATGTTTCATCCTATTGTATATAGGGTCGCTATGAGTCGGGTCCAACTCAAAGGTACCTAACAACAACATTTATTGATTGGATCATTTGTTCTTTTGGGTTTTTTTAATTTCTTTATTCTGAATATTAATCCTTTGACAGATGAACAACTAGAAAATATTTTTCCCATTTTATACGTTCTCTACTCTGTTGATCGTTTCCTTTGCTGTGGAGAGCTTTTTAATTTGATCCAATCACTTGTCAGTTCCTGCTGCTGTGTGTCCTGAGCTCCTACAGTCCCATTTACAAAGTCCTTGCCTATGTCAAGATCTTGAAGTGTTTTCCTTGTGTTTTCCTCTGACCATTTCAAAGGGTTAGGTCTTAGATGAAGGTCTTTGATTCATTTTGAGTTGATTTTTGTACAGGGTGAGAGAGGGATCTAGTTTCATTCCTCTCCACGTGGATATCCAGTTTTCCCAGCGCTGTTTGTGGAAGAGGCTGTCTTTTCTCCAATGTACGTTTTTGGCACCTTTGTCAAGAATCATGTGGCTGCGGTTCTGTGGGCTTATTTCTGGGTCCTCCATCCTATTCCATTGGTCTGTGTGTCTGTTTTTGTGCCAGTACCATGCCGTTTGGGTTGCTATGGCTCTGTAATAGTGTGATTTATAGTCAGGAGTGAAATAATCTTTCACTTTCTGCAGTAGCTACTAAAGTGATGGCCTCCCCATTGCTCCTCCCTCCACCGCCTGACCCTCACATGAAACTTAGGGCATCTCAGAATATTTTTCTCATCAAACTTCAGATTCTTTTACAGTTAAGTCTAAGTAAAAACAAATGCTTTGTCATTAAAAATAGCATGCATAGTAAAATTCCCCATTCTCCATAAAGTATATTATTTGTCTTTTTATCTAGATAGCAGAGACCAAATATAAATGATAGTGGTTAATTCTAGCAATGCAGAGACTGAAGGTATCTTTCCTTTGGCATTATTCTTTGTACTTACATTGTTCAATTTTTTAAAATGTCATGTATCATTTTATGAATACTAGTCATTATTTCGACCTACAGGCATAACACTGTGGTGTCCAATCCCATCAGATCTCGGAAGCTAAGCAGGGTCAGGCCTGGTTAGTCCTCAGATGGGAGACCACCTGGGAACACCAGGTGCTATAGGCTTTGGAGACAGACCCCGCAACCCACTCCCAAAAAACCATCAGCCATTGAAAACCCTATGAACAGCAGAGAAGCATGACAATAGTGTTTCATCTGTTGTACATAGGGTCATTGTGAGTCGGATACTGACTCAACGGCACCTAACAACAACAACAGTCATTATTTCTGGCAAAATCGAATAACTAAAATATTTTCCCTTAGTTCTTCCAAGTTTGAACCCTGAAAACCTAAACAGCAAAAACTACATTTTTGCAGACCATCAGTATGTACAGGACTGCTGTAGCCACCTGAGGTGCAGTCACCCAGAGGGGGAGAGAAAGGAGTCAGGAGACAGAAGAAAAGACCGTGGGGCAGGTCTGCTTTATCAGAAGACAACTGGGCACAGGGGGCTGGGATGACCAGGGAGGTGATCAAGCAGGACAGACCCAAGGAAGGAGACCTTAAAAACTGCTCGCCTCAAGCTTCCTCTCTTGTCAGATCAGATTTTATTTCTTTGAATCACAAGATAGAAATTTCAGGACTCTAAGTGCAAGAGTGCTATTGCAAAGCTCCGCACTCCTGATATGCTCTAGGGGCTGCAGTGTCCTTGCAGAGGAGTGAAGGGGGGCTTCTTTGGCTGGGCTGCAAGTTAACAGAAAAAAAAAAACCTGTGCACAGATGTCCCTCAAAACATGAGACTCAATGAAGGAGCAGGTGATTGGTTGTTATGTAGCATCCTGAGCTACAAGAAGGAACAGGGGCTTGGAGCTTCTGCAGGATGGTGGAGACTCTAGTTAGGGGAGGGGAAGCGGGGAATGTGCGTGCATTTTGGCACCCCCAATATTTTAAGTGCAAGTTAGTAGATTGCTACACACAACTGTCTGAAATGAAGAATCTGCAGATGCTACTTCTCCCACAGGGCAGCTCTGGCCTCCTCGTTCACTCATGCAAGAAACATTCACTGAGCAATTGTTGTGCCTGGCTTTGTTTGAGGCCCCGGGAAACTGCAAAAGAGAAGACAAAGTCCCTGCCCTGGTGGCCTTTGCATTCCATGAGACAGACAATAAATAAACAAGTCAATATATGGCTCACAGGGAATTGTATGTAATACAGAGAAGTGCAGGCAGGTAGGGAGCTGGAGAGTGCTGAAGGAGAGTTCGGGTGGACTTGTACGCTTTTTTGCAAAGTGTGCTCAAGAAAGTCCTAAGGAGACAGCGATGCTTGAACTGAGACCTCAAAGAAATGGGGCAGCCAGGCTTGGAGATATCAGGAGGAGTGGAAAGTGGTCTGGGCAAAAGAAAGAGCAAGTGCAAAGGCCCAGTGGCAGAAGTGAGGCTGGTTTGATCCAGAAGTAGCAAGAAGGCCAGGGAGTCTGGTAATAAATGAGTAAAAGGGAAAATGGCGGGGAGAGGGGGGAATCAAAGATTTGGTGTAGGTCCCCAGAGTAGAATTTTACACATCACTCTAAGGACAAGGTAAGGCTAGCTAATTGGCTTTGACCATTTGACTTTAGAGTCCTTCCTAAGACACCCTTCCAAA